>VZRS01005492.1:157554-167881 GCA_013398055.1 Ifrita kowaldi
GGAAGGAAGGAAGGAAGGAAGGAAGGAAGGAAGGAAGGAAAGAAAGAAAGAAAGAAAGAAAGAAAAAAAGAAAGAAAGGAAGGAAGGAAGGAAGGAAGCTCAAAAATTAGTATTACAAATCATTGTCCACAGCTGGCCTGGGAGACCTCCTTTTACATGGGAACTGTACATGCCCACAGAAAGATGGCAAAGCCCAGAACAGGGAGGGAAGGAGACGAGGAATGATCCTCATTGTGAGGGTAGAGATGAGCAGAACAGGGATGTCGAGGAAATACCTGAGGATGAAGCAAGGAATCTGAGGCAGAGCTGGAGCTCACTGCAGAGTCCCAGCACACCAGTGCCTTATCTGGAAAATCATCTCTCCCCTTATTAATAGTGAATATGAGCTGTCAAATAAGATTTTATGTATGTTTACATTTAATAGCTCATCCTTCAGGAAGGACTCAATCCTGCTCGGTACTACATCAGTTTGGGTTGGTTTAGATCTGTTGGGAGCTGAGGATGCTCCTCTTTTCTAAATCAAGCCCTTCATGAAGCTGATGCTATTGACAGATTACCATTTATAGCTCTTTATTGCTTACTGTAGGTTTATTACAAGCTCCTTTCCTGCTTAGCTTTCCTTCCCTCTCTCAGAGCAAACATAATGTACAGCCTATGTAAATATAAAGCATTAAGCAATTACTGGGTTATTTCAGATGCAGCACTAATAATACATCATTTCTGGAAACCACAGCTTCCCATGTTGTCTCATGCAGTACTCACTGGAAAGTGAGCTCAGCCACTACTGTTGTATCCCTGAGTTATTACTCACTCACCCCAGGAAACAAAGGGGAGTCCCAGAGGTTAATGTGGTTAGTAAAGCAATTTGAGGAAGATGAGCTTGAATCTGCTTACACAGTATACAGAAGATATTTAAACAGCAGACTTCTATCTCTTGCTCTGTGGCTCCTGCATCACTGTCATGCTTCTGTAGCGACTGCCAGGCTGCTGCTGGAATAAGGAGCAGCACCTCTGGGAATCTGCTGTGTCTGAGATCCTTCAGGCAAGTTGCCTGGCACCAGTTTTAAGAGGCTAGATGTGGGCTCTTGCTGAAAATGAAGAATTCTGAGTTTGCATGGCTGTTGTGTGCTTCTGTCCTGCTCAGCCCTGGGATACACCCTGGAGTGGCCTGGTCAGAGGGAGGAGGACAGCAGTGCCAGGGCCGGGGGGACGAGGGGCAGCTGCCAGCTGAGGCACCCGGCCTGCTTCCCTCTGCAGTGCATACCATCTCTTGGAGGGTGGTAAATTTTTCAATAAGTGCCAAAGGCACATTGGTCGGGCAGGCTCAGCAAAGTTCGGGCTGCCTGCATTGTGCCTGTTCAGTGGGTAAACAGCAGAATGAATCTCCGGAGCTGTCAATCAAGTGCCTCCACTGGCACTGGAGTGCCTAAAAAAGATGTTTTTAGAGAAAGGTACAGATGCTCTGGGCTTCCTTGGAATACAGAGTTGAAAAAAAAAGCTCGGATGTGCTGAAAAGCCTGTCTGTAGTCTTCTTTTCTCCACCTAAAATATCCATCTTCTGAACTTCTAAAGTTCATTTGGTAAAATATTGAAATGAATGCATTGTGGCTCCTCGCTGAATGAGGCTCCCAGTGACTCAGGACACACACACACCTCTGAGCTTTGCAAATCACCGTGCCCTGCACTGTTATTTCTGCTTTAATAGGTTTTGTTTTGAATGGGAGCGTGGCTGCTTCCAGCTCCCTGCCGAGCCCTGCAGGCTGCCCTGCGCCACAGACCTTGCTCCTGGAGCCTGGCCTCGGTGAGAGGGCCCGGCCAGCCCTGCCAGTGCCAGCCTCGTGTGGCAGCGCTGGTTTTTTCCTTTAGCAGTGATAAATGAGGTTTTACTGATGGATTTTTGGCTGGCCTTTTCCAGGCATTTGGCTTGCAGCTGTCATAACAGTAGTGGGACTGCCTATGATTCTGATAAGGGGTTAGTTTGCTGACAGATTATCTTGCCCTTTCCTTTTGCACCTGGGATATGAAAAATGTGCTTCTTATGTTTTCTTAAAAATATCTGATCCATAATTCCAGTTTGGGACCCATGGCATATGGGTGTGCTTAGATATGAGGGTTTGGTAGGACAGAAAGAGAGACAAATCACAGTAGTGGGCTGAGCTTTTTATCTTTGAATCTTGTTCAATTTGGAGTACTATAGGGCACATCTTTGGTGCAGTGTCCAGATTTAATTGGTATTTGTGTAGGAATAAGCAGTGCACACTTATCTCTGCACCATTTACCAATTACATAAACAACATTTATAATTATGATTCATTTATTTAGATTTTCTCTTGTGGGATTTCCACAAGCACAGAGAATTAGAGAGAATTAAAATAATGTGGCTAGATTACTAGCAAGGCATTATTTCAGGCTTGCTCTGAGTGTATATCATTCCCGTTTGATTCAGTGTGTGAGTGCAGTGGCCACAGTATATTTCTTTATGGACATAATAAAATCTCCCAAGCTGAACATTAATTGACAGCCTGTTTGGATGCCCTGATTATAACCTGCAACAGGACCAAGGCAGGTTTTGTTTCTGGGGAAAATAACTAAACTTGGGGCACCGTGAGCAATTCCCCATTAGCCATGCTCATAATGTGCTTGTCTTGGGAATGTACAGAAATTTCCAGTGTTGGGCTTGTGCCTTTGTTAAATTCAGAATTTCAGTGCATTCAAGCAGCAGTGATCAATAGTTTTACACATCTTTCTCTCTTTTTGATGTGCAGAATATGCTGAGCAGGGCTGAAAGGTGCAGCTGTGAGTAACAGGCTGCTATTCATTCCTTTGGGAAACACTGGCCTGCTTTGGTAAAATGATTATTTTTTGAAAGAAAAATTTCAATTTCTTGTATAAGCCTTAGAAGATGCAAAAATAAACATTTTTAGTTCATAACTGGAGGAAATTAAAATGTTTTTAACATTTCCGTAAAAAGTGGACCGCTTCAGGAGGAAAAGCCCCCACATTTCTGCCATTCCCTATTCTGTGGTCCGTTCCTTGAACATCCTTCACAAAAATCCCCCAACACATTCATAAAAGAAAACTAAAAGGAGAAATTTCAACCAACCTTGATATTTACAAAGGGAATTTTTATCAGCTCACAGTTTCCAGAAGAAAATCTCATTTCTGCAGAAGCAGTCACCCAGACATATCTCTTCTAATGAATTTCAACCAGGAGCATCAGTCTGTGATGTATTGGCCAAAGTCTGCAAAGGGAGCGGGGATGCTGATAGTGCTGCAAGCAGGGCAGATTGGCAGATAGCCTTTCTCACGTCTTGCAGAGGAGATGACAAATCCCTACTATTTACTCTCCTTAGATAACTTGCCATAGTCCAGAGCTCCCATCCGTACTTAGCCAAAGCTCACAGTGAGTTACAGTAGTTTCAGTGGGTTAACAGAACGTTAGGACTGAGCCATGTGCCACGACACCAGTATTAAGCATCCAGTCCTGATGGTTTGTAATTAGGGCTGGAGAGGAGACATCCTTCTAATTTGCTGCTCCTCCAAGGGTGGCAGAACCACTGGGCTGCTCCTGTGGGCACTTGGGGCCACTAAATGGTTGATTATTCCATAAACAGCACACATGGGAAAATGGGAGGCTGGGAGGGCTCCTGGCAAGGAGAGTCCCAGCTAGGTGCCCCACATCTTCTGGTCCAATTTCTGCTGGGAGTTAGGCAGGAAAAGAGCCTGCTCTGTCCATGCTGGCAGTCAGACACTTTTCAGAGAACATTTTAATGAAATAGATGAAAGTCTCCTTTTCGGGGCAAAGTCGATTAATTGACATTTTCTGACAGAACATGTTTTGTCAGAAAATCCCTACCTACTCCGAATTAGAGGGCTGGATCTGGCCTCTGTGTTTCAGGCTTATGTTTGGATATCAGATAGTGAACTTTTACCAGTGAGAGCAATTTCCTAAAAATCACTTTAGTATTCTGTCAGTTTGTAAGATGGAGAAAAAAAAAAAAGTTTTAAATGCCATGGGGCAAATTTTCTGCGCGGTATACAGGGAGTTTTAACACATAATAACTGCAGCTAGGTGGGTAGCTCACTATGGAAATTTACTTCTTCATGCCTTGACATTATAAGTCAGGGTGTTTCTTTGTGTCAGCCTTGGGGATTTTGCCTTTTTTAGATCTCAACTTTGTAACTAAGTGGAAGCAGATGAAGTTTGTAATGCGCAGAGAAGGAAAATTTGCACTGCTCCTTTAATCAACCATGGCTGAAATAGCTCAGGAAGACTTCTGTGAGTCAGCAATGCTACCCTTTCCTAAAAATCCTGTGGTAATCAAATGTAATGGCTGTGCTGGGAACTGAATGCATTTCAAATGGGAATTAGACCTATGTAATGAAAATAGTGGGGCATAATTAAGGCACTTCATAATGGAGATTGTTAGATTTGCATGATACCCCGATCTCAAGGCATTGGCAACATTCCTCCCCAGTTACCTTAAGAAACTTTTCAATTATTCGGGACTGAGGAGTGAGGAAGGTAGGCCTTTGCCACAGTGGTTTAGGTTGGGCAGTGAATTGATTGGATGTTGACCATCTGATGCTGCCTAGTGTTTAACAGGACACTGGGGTCTGAACTGCACCATGGACCAGAAGATTATTTTAGAGTGGACCTAATGCTTTTTCTCTTCAGAAAGTTTTGATTCCCTGAGGAAAGATCAAGATCCATCTAATACAAATTAAACTCATGATCCCCACGTACTGGAGATGTGAAGGGTCTTGGCACCTGCTGCTTTGGTCTCCTGATCCCACTCCAGCTGAACTTGCTAATGGAGACACTGCTGAAACCATCTACAGGACTTTCTGACTTTCTGCTGCTCTAGCACTGGGTAGGTCTTTCAGGGGAAGTAAAAACATCTGAAGGCTGCTCTGAGTGTCTCTGGTGAATTCCAGCATCCTGAAGAGTACCACAAAGGACAGCAGGGCCTGGGAATGGGGAACATGGACCTGGTAGGGGAAACTGCAACGTCTGACACATAAAGAATAGCTGAGAGAAAATGTAGATTAGGAGGAATTAAATCCTGTCAACAAAATACTCTTAAATAGAGCTGACTGTAAGATCTGAGATATTTTAGAGGTTTTGATAGTGACTGAGACATGGATAACTTGGGGTGAGAGCTTTTGTTGACTTTGACTTCCAGATTGCTCTTGGCAACAGTAGCAAGCATGTGGGATGCCTTATATAGTTCTAAAAGTTTACACAGTATATATATAATTTTGCAAGTTCTCAGATTTCCACAAAATCTTTCCACATTTTTAAGTTTCCTCCTCTTCATCATATATAACTTGAATACAAAAGCTGTAATAACGTAAAAATTTCCTTAGCTCTTACGCCACCCTAATCTGACAAAACAAATAGATCCACATTATTACTCTCAAGGTGTAAAGTAAACCCAAAAACCCCAATTAGCCTTTCTCAATCACTGCTAAGTTGACATGGCAGGGATGAAGATAGTATGAAAAAAAGTAGTTTTAAAAACCTTGTGTAAGCTGGAGAAGTTGTTCCTAGCCAGCATTTGCAGAATACAATGCCAATGTCAAAAGAGTCTCTTTGCACAGAGAATTGTGAAAGAACAGAGAAGCAGAACAAAACATTACCAGCAGATCTCTGTAAAATGCATGTTTCACTTCGAAACAGCTGCTACAATAATTTTCTTCTGATTTTGACCTTTGTGAGTTTAACATTACAAAGCTGTAGCTGTAGCTTTGGATTCAGGTGAAGACAAAAACCTAAAAATAAACCTAATTTGTTCCAAGACAGAAAACTGAGGCTTGTGTAACTTCAATGTGCAGTTACAGGTATGCTCAGGTTCACTTGACTAGTTCCTGTAGAGAATCAGTTGAGAACACTTGCAGGGTTGATTTAAAGCTAGTAGCAGAACGTGCCAAAAGACAAATCAGGCAGATTTCCTGCAGCTTTATATTGCTCCAGAAGTCTTCTTCCAAATGAGTCGTTTTCTCCTCCTGCTAATTCATTAATTTTACAGTGCTGTGCATACTGTCAGAATGAGATGTGGGAGTTTGTCAGGATGAATATTGTCATCATGGCTATAAGCCATGGAAAGCAGGGTGGTTGTGAACCAGGCAGTGGGGGTGGGTTGCTAGAAATGAGTTGTGTCATAGTTGTGTCTTGATGTTCCTCTCCAGACCAATGGTGCCTGTGCTGGATCCAAGCAGGCTTCTGTGGCCACGGGCCTTCCACTTTGCTGGATCCAGAGTGGGTCCTGGTGGCTGCAGTGCTGTGCTGGTGTGCTTCAGCTGAGGAATCATGACTCTCAAAGTCATGTTTACGGGAGTTGGAGGGTTTGGGATGGTGATGATGGGCTCCTTGCCACTGCCTGTGCTTTAAGGAGCTTCCTTCTGGAGGTTTTGGAGTAGGCTCTGTGCAGCTAACACAAAAGCAGTGCCCAAGAAACACAGCTAGACAATCAGAGGTGAGGTTGAACAGGATAAATGTCCAGGAGGGGAGCATTTTAAGGACAATTACACAAGCTTGTTTGATCCTAAATTTCAATTAGGAACATTATTTTGTTCATTAGGAACAAATAAAATTATATTGCTGGGCAGTCAGAGATTTCTCTGATCACTTTAAGGCATTGCCTAAGGCAATCTATGAATATTCAATGTGATGACCTCTCTTATAATATTGCAATCACCTGAACACACAAATCATGGAAGTCTTTATCCTTGAAGTAGGATTTGTTTGACATTATTATTTTTTCACCTTGATTGACTGGCAATCAACCTTGAACTCAAGTATTCAGTGGTTAAGATCATTGTATGTTGATCTTGACTATGCCTTTCTCATCATAGGATTGATTATTGAAGTAGTTGTGTGAGCCCATGCTAACCTGGTTTCAGATTATTCCAGTGGGTTTGAATTTTTTTTTCCTCTAATAAAACCCCTCATTTGCAGTGTCTGTACAAACTGGCTCTGCTGCCTCTTTTTGTGCAGGCCTGGGGATGCTGGGTTCCACACTGCTCCCTATTCTGTCAGCTGTGGACAAAGAAAGCATTTGATTCCTTGTGTCTTTTCACTAGAGCTAGCTAGCTAGCTTTTATTTAGCATTAGGCTAAATAAAAATACCCATTCACAGTTCCATGTAGGCCCATTTTCTAGGCTTTGACCTTTCCCACTGCTCTCCTTCAGACCCTTACCAAGTGGTCCAGGTCCCTCCTGAAGGACAGTGCCCCACACGACGAAGCTTCCCCAACAAACTGCACAACTTGCAGACGATCCCTTTATTTATGCATGCCTGTCTCTTTCAAAATCGTGGCGTTCTTGATTGCTGCTCAGTATAATTTACCATATTTTTTAGATCTTTTCCTAAAGAACTTCCAACTAACCAATTTCTCTTCATCTTGTATTTCTGCAGTGCAGTATTTTTGCAGGCTCTTATAAATGTACCCTCTTGTTTGTGCTAGTTCCCCAGCTTGTTGGGACCATTTGCAATTCTGATGCTGTCCTCCCACACATCTGCAGTCCTTTCTGGCTGGGGGTCATTTGCAAATGTACTGAGAATACTCTATATCCTACCTTCCAGGTCACAGTGGCATTGAACAGAGCTGGCTCAGGACAAGTCCCCAGGGAATACCTTTGTTTTGTGCATCCTTCCATTTTGAGCAGTAAACAATCAATAACTCCTCCCCAGCTTAAGTCATCCTGTCTTTCTTGCATCCTCCTACAGAAGTTTAATCTACATTGTGTATCCATAGCTTATATAAAAATATCAGAAACAGTGTCAGAGACTTAGTAGGTTAAGTATGACATTCGCCCTTCTCCCTTCACCACAAGGTCTGCTACCTTGTTGCAAAATGAAATGATATTGTTTTGACATTATTTTTACATGACAGATTCATGCGCAGTGCTGTTCATCTCCTTCATGTCCTCTCTGGCCTTACAAATCACTTGTTTGTTTCAGCATTCTCGACTGCCCTTTCATTCCTCACTCTGCCATCCTCCCCCGTGTTCAGCATGGGCACTGTCACTTTCCAGTTGTTCTGTGCCTCTCCATGACTTCTCCAAGGTGAATTCCTAGTGATGCCCCTGACTAGTTCTGTGTAATGACCTACAGGCTATTTACCTCAGGAACTAATTGGCTGAAGCAATCACAGAGACCAGACCTACTCAAGTACCCTTGAGATTCAGTTTCTTTATTTTCTTTCAGTTTATGCAGATGGTGAAAGTTACTTTCATCATAGGTCTTAATTGTTGTCCATCTACTGTGGACCTGTTGATGGAGATTATTGTTCAAAAGAAAGCCTCAAAATCATCAGCATTCACATCTGCCATACAGAGGTATGACACTCCTGGTTTTCCTCCAGTTTCCTCAGTTATTTGGGTTCTGAGGTAATTTCTTAGTTGTAGCAGGTTCTGTGATTTCACTGACCTCCCAGCCCACTTTACAGTGTGATGATGCCTGCCCTGGCAGGGCTGGGCACGCCAGGTGACACAGACCAGCTGGGAGTGCAGCAGTGGACCCTGGGGTGGGCACACCAGGGCTCTGCTGCTGCAGAAAGGCAGATCTTTGCTTCCCTCCTGCTCATCCGGGGTTGCTCAGTGATCACACAGAAATAAGCATTTCTTAAGTCACCTCCATCCCTTGTTCTCAATCTATACTGAGTTAGTGCAAACTAATTAGATCACAGAATCACAGAGTATTGTGAGTTGGAAGAGATTCATAGGGATTATAGAGTCCAACTCTGAATGGCTCATATGATAATCAAACCCACAGCTTTGGTGTTATTAGCACCATACTCTAACCAAATGAGCCCATCTCAGATGATCTGGCCTTCATTTTCCTTTCAGGAGGCAGAAGGCAGCGGGTGAATATCACGGACAGCCCTTGTCTTCATGCTGAGCCGCTCTATTGCGGTTCTGCCGCACGCACCCATGTGCGGCGCAGCCAAAGCACCACAGCTGGGAGGCAATTGCAGACAGGGAAAGTCCTCTGGCCCAGCCAGTCATTGTGATATATGAAAGAATTGTGTTAATTTATATAAAGTGGCTTTTGCTAAGGCTGCTTCTACTTGAATTTGATTTTGAAAAGAAGAAATTATTCTCCCTCCTTATGGCAGACTTCGTAATGCTTATAGTATTCTTCGTTCAGGTCACTCAGTACCTGAAGCATCCCATTGCTTTTCTCCTGCAGATAAAATGGTGCCTTTTGTTTCCCCTTGTTCAGGCTTGACCCCTCCTCTTGCCCTGCCGTCCACATCTCTCTGATGTCTCAGTTTTTGTGGGCTTAACCGGTGCATGAGGAAGCCTTTGTGGAGCATTTAAAGGAGACCATCTTGTAGGTCCTGACATCCCCCTTCTAGGTTCAGCCCCTGGCCCCTCCCAAGTCCAGCAGGATCCTTCCTCCAGTGTCCCAGTTCAGTGGGACTCATCTCCCTTCCAGCAAAAGGCTCCTAACCCTCTGGCTGGGGAACTTGAAATTCCCAGAGGGCATAAGACTAATGCCAGCTTTCCTGGCCAGCTGGTGTGCTCTCCTGTCTGCTACTCAATGCCTGAGCTGGAAAAAGCTAATAAAACTTTTACAAGTAATAAAGCACTGCTACTCTCACCTGCTTTTCTCCCTGTACCTCTTTTGTATCTTCCTTTACTTATAAACCTGACACCTCATTTTCTTTCTCATGGTTCCTCTCATGCTTGCCCATTTTAACATTTTTCTGCACCTGGTAGTTCTGGTAAATGAGAATTGGATTGTTAATGATTAGATAAATTTCTGTGTGAAGACAGGGTTAGAAGGTCAAGACTAGCTAGTTCTGAAGAAAACTAGTCAGAATTGACATATAAATCAGAATTTCAAGTCCAATTTCTTCTTATTTTCTGCTTTAAAAAATAAAAGGACATGGAAATACTAAATTGACAAGAGAAAGACAACAATTCAAAAACTAGTAAGTTTTTTAACATATGTCATGAGTGCCTGGAACTTGCTACTTTTTGTCTATCAACCTACAGTAATGTTCATGGGAAAAGGCATTTATTTATCTGGCTAATAAGAATTCATACAATTAGAGAAGGTTTAATTAATAGAAGAAATTCGTAAGAAGTATGCTTAAAGTATATGTAGAGGTGTGTGTGTCCATTGAAATAACCCCCCTGGCTTCAGAGCACAAAGCAGTCACTAATAGGACAGAGTTTCGTTATAAATCTATAGCGGGGAGCGTCTGCAGCCCCTGCCCGAGGGCCCCGGCCACGCCCCAGAGACCCGGCCCCGCCCCAGGGACCAGGCCCTGCCCAGAGACCCGGCCCCGCCCCAAGGACCAGGCCCTGCCC
>VZRS01005492.1:168094-210295 GCA_013398055.1 Ifrita kowaldi
GACCCGGCCCTACCCCAGGGACCCGGCCCTACCCCAGGGACCCGGCCCTGCCCCAGAGACCCGGCCCTGCCCCAGAGACCCGGCCCTGCCCGCAGCAGCTCCCCAGGCACCCAGCGGAGTCTCCTGGCTCGGGAAAGCACAGGGCATTTTAGACAGTCCGGCTACACATGTTTTTTTATAGGATGGGTAAAGTGGCATCTCTGTTTCAGAAAAGTTTGATGAGATCTCTTCATGAGAACACAGTTAGATGGACTTCAGTTTTCTACAACTTTCAAATACAAATATAAATACACAGTATATGGCTCTGAAGGAGTCGGTGCTTTGCATTCCCAGGGCACACCACAGAGCCCTTCTGCTTGGGAGAGCTCATACCTGGCAGATCTTTACTGACCACACACACCTTAAAACATCTCCCTCTCCCCTAGATATGTGCACACGTATACAAATATACATGCACCCTAACAAGCATTTTTCCTATTGTCTTTTTTGAATATTAAAGATCAATATTTTTGTCATTATTTTGCTTTTCATTACCTCTTTAAAGCTGATGTTAAGTAACAAATTAGACTCAAAACCAACCGCAAAGAGCTGTCACTGGCTGAGGTATTTGACAGAAAATAACCACAACTATGGCAGCAGTAGTATTGGTATTGGCAATAGTTATAAAACCAAGCACATCTCTAGAGGGCTCTACATACTGAATGATCTAAGACTTGTATGCCTTTTGTCGTGCAGCAAAATACCAGTATAACTCATTCACCATAGACAAGCTAAGGTAGAGAGTGTGAGTCAGTCCTCGAAAGTCAAAATGCACTCTCATCAGCTGCGGCAAACAGCTGGTGGTGGGTGTGAGTTGTGGCCTTGCCACACTGGAGGTGCACAGCCACGCTGGGGCATCCCCTGCACTCAGAGCGCACAGAGCAGGCGGGGACGTCCCACCTGAGGCGAGTGAAGGTACCTATGAGCACAGCTGAGGTGGGAGGGGTGTGAAGTCATCCTGCAGGACTGCTGGTCAGTGGTGCTGCTGCTCCACAGCCTGAGCTTCGTCACCCTTGCAGCAGTACAGCCAGCCTGGGTTTTGGCTGCGCAGGCATCCACATCAATAATGTTGGAGGAATAGGTATTACTGTAAGTCTTTGATAAATAGCTACTGCAAATAAGGGGCAGATAAGATGCTGTAATAAAAAGACAAATAGGTTGCATGAGATAAGCTAGGAAGAAAACAAGTTAGATAGCTTTATAAATCACATCAAGGAGTTATGAGACATACAAGTTTGATCTTTGCTAGAGAGGCTAATGGGGAAGTATGAGCAGTACCTACAGACAGGAGAGCTGGACACTGGTAAATGAGAGATGTTTACAGGACTACAGGAAATTATTATCTTTTTATCATTACACTGTTTAGACCTGACAGCTTAGTTAGATTTGAACTCACATCTATCCTGCTTTTATCAATGACTTTAGCTAAAAGAATAGCAGAAATGTTCACAAAGGACTTGAGGTCTCCCCAGAAACTGCAAGTGATGTCAGTAGTCCTGGGAGCACATCCAGCATTTTGCTGCTCTTTGCTGTTGAAGTGCCATGTGCTTCTTGGTCCCTCTTGGTCTGGGATCACACCTCACACCATCAGGAAGGAGGGTCAGGGATTTCATCCAGTGCCAAGCCAAAGGATGTACTGCACAGCTCCATCCATGTGGCAGCAGAGTAGAAATCTCAGTAGCATCATTTTTGCAGGGATGCGGGGGCAGGTGAGCCATGAGCCAAGTGGGGGTGTTGTCAGATTTCTGAAAGTCCCTCTGGAGCTGATGTGCTTCATCCTTTTTTATAATCTCCTTGAGCTAAATGACACATTGATAAACTGTCTAGGGTAAATAGTGTTTTTCAGACATTACCAGACAGTGGGGACTTTTTCAATGATCCTTTGTCACTATTTAAGATCAAAAAGGTTTGTAACCAGTGAAATGGGAGGAAGAAAAAGCTTCTTGATATTGCAGTGAGTGTTTAAGTATCCTATTGTTTAGTTAACATGTTTTGACAGATGTGGTTTCAAGATGCATAAAAGTGTAAAAAAACCACTGTTCTATAAACCTCATCAGTCAAGGATTGGAATTTAGATTTACTCCTTACTGAACAGAGCTATTGTGTTCTACCATGGAGCTACTGAAAATGCATAGCCATAACAGTGCTTGGATTTAAAACACAATATACCAGGTGGACTCGCATGGAGTGATCAGAATACTAAGTGTCACTGGTGGTTTGCAATGAGCCTGAGAGATTATTTGTTTTAGGAAGAAAGATGAGTAGGCTTGCTATAAAAGTGTGAGGCATCTCTGATTGGGGTACACATGGTAGACAGGCCAAACATCTTTCACCATGATTAAGCGGTATCAGACACTGAAGCTGGATTGCTTGTTCTGGTGATGCTGTTGCTCCCTGCGTGCCATGGCAAGTTAATCTGGCTCAGCAGTAGCTGCAGGATGAATTTTGGCATTTGGAGTATGTTTTATCACCTGTTCCCCTTCTCTTATTTCTCTGTTTGAAGCAGGGTCTGTGCGTGAGAACAGTCCCTCTGAGCTTTGATCTGCTTCAGGGTTTGACCTAACATCACTGTAATCTCAACCACACAGAACAGAACGCTTTAAAAAAGTTCATGGCACAATCTTCACCAATTTTGAGCTGGGTTTGTACTGCTGTTTGATTTTCTGCATTCTGCAAGTTGCCACATGACCTGTACCTAGTACCTGGTATGTTAGGGCTTTAGAGGGGAGTCTCAGGGGACCTTGCTGACTACTGAAACTCCAGCTTCTGATCTGGTCTTTGCCTTGCTCCCAGCAAAGCAAAGATGACATGCAAGCATGCCATATAAACATGTCACTTGCATAGGAATTCATCATTTTGGGCCTTCCCATGCAGTACAGACTTCCTAGCCTACAATGAGGAGAAACAATAACAGCAGTGCTAAACAATAATGTTTGTAAAATGGCAGTTTTTGGTTAACCAAGCTTCCCAGTGCTGTTCCTCCTTTTTGGCAGCAGTATCTTCTGGAAGGTTGGCCAGCCTTGGCTGCAGGGACATGCCACTGGAATTCACATTTGGCAGAAAACCCTACTGGGAAAAGCAGGCGCAGCTACTGATTTGGATGGAGCTACACTTGTTTACACTTGAACTGAGCTCGATCCCCAACTCTGCAGTAGAATTTAGATTCCTGGTGCTTTGCTGTGTCTGCCATTTGCTCAGGCCACCTACACACAGAGGCAATGCTGCAGCTCCTCAGGGTTTACAGCAATCTTGTTCGTTAGGGTTTTGTACAGGGCTTGCCTTTTCGCCCCCCAAAATGTATTTAAACAAGTTGTAGCACTATGCTCTGCTTTTTTACTGAGCCAGTAGCAAAGGAACTAAGCACAACAAGAACAGCAGGAGAAATACAGCAAAGATGTGGGGGATTAAATAATAGGCATCTTCTATTCTTACCAGCAAATTTTTTACTAAAATATCTTTACAGAAAGAATTTGAATCGCTCTGATTTTACACAGAGTGACATTAAAAGAAATGCAAAAATTTAAGCATTGTAAAATCTCTGTTACTGGACTACTTCAGGCTCTGGCAATAGGCAAGAATATACACTTACCCTTATTTGCAGGACTGTTGCAGTGGTTTGGGTATTCCTAGGGTAAAAAGGGACTGGTCCTGATGGATGGAGGCAGGGTTGCCACTGGTGTGTTTTAAGTCCTCTCGTAGCTGCTAATGAAGAGGTGCTTGCTGTTCTTGTTTGTAACCAAGAAGGATGAGGGCTCCCTGAGGCTCTGATTCTTGTGCTCCTGGCTATCCATAACTCTTGGTGTAGCGGCATGACATGAGCAAGAAAATGAAAAGGAAAAACATTGTCTGTCTATAAGCATCTTTGAAAAATCAATCCAATAAAACGTTCAATGAATATATTCACAAGTTATCTATGCAGCTCTATGAGCTGAAAATAAATATGGGAAGGAGGAAGGTCAGTCATTACATACCTTGTTCCAAATAAATCAAATAAGTTGTCAGATCAATTATTTGTCAAATATGAATCAATTTTTGGTCTCCTCTAGTAGTATGTCAGAGAACTGCATAATTAACATTAGCTTGGCTCACCAGTGATGTTGACTTGGCCTTGAGGTTCTGTAGGTCAAGTTATTAAGCTGTTCAGATTCTTCATGAATTTGTTTGTTTGGTTTGGCTGTGTATTGGTAGACATCCAAATAGATGCATGTCATTGATGGGTTTGCTCCTGAGGAGTTCGATTTTACTTTCTGCCCTTGGCAGATCCTTCACACCAAACTGCTGTGAATATCTTCTCATTTGCTTCCATTTACTGTAGCTGATGCCTTGAAGATTTCTGTTCCTTTGTCTCCTCATTACCCTATTTGATTCACTTATTAGCCTGTAAATATCCCTGGGAACTTAAAAATCTTGTCTAGATGGACTGGTGGCTCATTATTAATAGAAATAGTTTTTGAGAACTCATTTGTATGCTTTGTTGGTAGGTTCTGCCCTATTCTTAAGAGTTCATGTCTGCTCTAATTTGGGAAAAGACTTTGATTCTTAATTTTGTACTCAATACTGGGATGCTAACTGACAGTGTCTCTTTGCTTTTCTTCCCATTTTAATATACACAGCATTTAAGGCCAAATCAGGCAAAAGCACTCATTGACTGTTTAACCAATGACTTCAGTAGAAGCTTTGCCAAATGAAGACGAAAGGCTTGGGCCAGTTACCAGTTTCAGTGCTACAGAAATACTGGAAGGCCTCATACTGTATGTCTCATGCCTTAGACAAGCATGATGGGGGACAAAAGACTGCCAAAAGGACAAGATATCAAGAAGTTTCACAAGCAGAGGTGGCAAAGTGGCTGCAGGATATGGGAAGGAAGGATATACAGACTTGGGAAGGAAGACCTGAGTACAGAAGTAGAAAGGAGACTTTGAAAAAATGGAAAATCTCTCTAATTCCCAGCACCCACAGTACCATCTTCAGAGGCAGCTTCTCATTTCAGTTGGCTTTCTCAGAACTTAGACTCATGTACATGTAATATTTGATGACTTAGGCAGAAATAGGTCTATTTTCAAAGCTGATCTTTGCATTACATATTGAATCCATTATAGATTCTCTTCTACTTTAATGAAAAGCCTGCATGAATGGTTTAAAAAATAGAAAGAACTTACATCATAAATCGGACTGAAGCACTTGCCTGAGAATTAGCATGAATATGTAAAAACTGCCCCAATCAAATAAATGGTAATAGTAGAACTGTTCGCATATCTCAGCATAAATAAAAAAAATTATAAGTGCACTCTGCATTCTGTGGCATTTTGTGCATCTTTGTAAGAGGTAATAATTCCATAGCATTTAAAGGACACATTCTGTCTTTTTATGCAGAGATGCAGTCTGACATGAGAGCAAGTCCTGATTAAGCACAGTACTTGGATCAAGAATTTATGGCTTGTGTTCAAAAAAATTTTAAAAAGTCGTTCTTCTGTGGAAGAGATATGGAACTAAGATGTACATTGAGCTCTCCATGACTCATGAGCAAATGCATGGAAGTACGTGCTGCAGTGTACTGTATCCTCACAAGGAACTGTTCAAAGGATGCCTCACAACAGTATAGGGGATAAAAAAGTGGCATAATCCTGTTCTTGGGCAGTTTTTTCACTCCAGACGATGGCTCTACATTGCAGTTCTCAGCCATGGAAGGGAATGATCGCCAAGCAGAGTGAAATAATTGGGTCAGAACTGTGATTACAGTGTAGTTTTGTTTTGCTAGTTAAGCTAGTATTTTACCCCAAAAGATTTAAGAATTTTGGATTGGTAACAGAAATAGCCAGACAGAATGAGAACAGCAAACAAAGTACACTTGGAGCCACTCTATGTATAATTTTACTGTTTTCTTTTCTTTCCTGGGGTTTGCTGGGCTGTACAAATGTTGCCTTGTTGACACTCCTATAGCCAATAGCACATTTTCTGTGCTCGATAAGGGAACAAGTCTTTTTCACTTACCTGGGAGAACAGCACACTCAAAGTAAAACTATTATTTATTTATAGAACAAATAGGAAGGTACTTAGAAGAGATCAAGTACGTAGAATGAAATGCCAGGGTTTTCTTTTACATCACAAATGGAAGTGATTTGCTGTCATGCCTCATTTGGAGGATCCTCGTCATTGTGGATGTTCTAACCCATCCATCCCCATGCAGTATATCCAGGCCTCTGTGTGCTGCATTGTCACGGGTACCTGTGTGTATCCATGAACTCTACTCAGATGGAGCCTAAACAATCACATACCTACACAGCGAAAAATTCTCTTTTCATCAAAAGGGCTGAATTTGGGCTCACACCGCTCTCCATCTCTCAACAGAAGCTTGTTTACTCAAATGCAGCAAAATACAAAATGTTTACAAAAACATCAGCATAGCTGCAGCTTTGGAGTGGAGCTGGGGGAAGGGATGTTTTTTTACCCAGAGGAGGGGTAGAATGACTGTTTTTGTCTCATGACCTTGGAGAAATGAAGGACCCTTAAAAAATTTTGGGGTTTGGTCCTGCCTCTCAATTACGCCAGCATTTATGGTTGTAGCCAAAGGACTAACTGAGTGCCTACCACCAGCTGCCATCTCCTCTCCCTCTCCTAGGAGCAGGGGAAGCAGCAGATTGGAAGTAAATCACCACAAAATGCAGTATCAAGTAAGGATTCAGGCTTTCTGCCCCCTGTTCCACCTACTCTAGAGATAATTCCCAGCCTGTGGCCCATGGGTTCCCAATTTTGATGGAAAACACAGGCTGATTTTGAAATGTGACAGCGATTCAGAGGGAGGGAGGAGAGATTGCCAGATGGCTCTGCTTTGCACCTTCTTCAGTTTGCAGGATAACACTTTGTGATTTGCCATAAATTTATCATTTTCTTCTGGGCTGTGGAATGAAGCTAAACTTTTGGCCTCTTAGCTCCATCTTTCCACATAAGACCAAAATGATGCAGTATTGGGGAGGGAGGAGGAAAAATATCTGCTCTTGTGTGTGCAAAGGGAATAAATGGGGGGGAGGGGGTGCTGTGGAAGGAAGGAGAAGCAGCTCATGAAGAATATAACTAGAAGAGCTTGAAACACCCCCTCACTGCCCACAGTGAGCACCGCATTCCTCTGAGAGTCTGGCTGGAGGTGTCTTAAATCCATGAAACCAGAAGAAACTGTTTATTCACATGATCATAATCTAAGGTGGAATTATAGCCTAAATTAATGAACTTTTGGAGCCATATTACTTGTTACTATACAAATCCAAATGACACTTTCTTTGCTAATTTTCTTTGCTCTCTTCCTGCTGGTGCAGCAGAAAATGGTGAAGCAATTCCACTGGGGCATGGTGGGCCACTAATCTTCACATCGAGCAACAGCAAGATGTGCTGTGCCTTCAGAACTGTGTTTCAGTGTCCTCCTTTGTCCTTCTTCTGGCCTCTCTTCAGAGCTTCCATGGAGAAAATTTTAACCATGTTTTAATTCACTTTCACACTGTACCTAGTAGGAGTGTGATAATATCACATTACATGATTATTTTTGGTAGTTGCTACCAGGGACTAAAGAGTAACAAGACTATAAATACCCATTGCATGACCTTCACACAATCCTTCTAGTTTATGAAAATGTCAATTTTCTTTTATGATAATTTTAACAAATATAGCACACAGAGCAGAATGGAAGCCAGAAATTTGCAGTTGGGAGCTCTGATTTTTTTAAGTTCAAGAAACAGAAAACTTGTCAATAGGAGGGGTTTGGAGCATGTGTCACGTTTGCAGAGAAACTAAGTTTGTGCATATAATTTTCATATTCTGATTGAATTCTCAACCAGGCTTTTAAAATTATAGTCCTAAAATTTGCAGTGATATTTAGTCTCTTCCAGGTTCAAGTCAAGTCATGTGCATGCACTGGGCTGTTTAGCAGGATAGTGTGGCTCTATCATCCACACACAGAATGAACAGCTTCCTACAGCTGGCCCCCCACCATTTTGTGTCTGTTGCCAACAGAAGTCTTCTTGTGTAACTGGTGGAAGGAGGAGTTCAGCCCAGGAGATGCTCCATGTTGGTCATCAGCCCCATCACTGTCCTGCTGCAGCCAAGGAAGGATTCATGGCCCTACACACCCCTATGCAACCACCCCTGTTTCTCTTTAAAGCAGTCACGCCCAAACCCTACAGGTCCTTGTGTCTCCCTCATCTGTTCTTTCCCATTGTTTTGGTGCCTATGCAGCAGCACAACACAGCATGAAGTGTTTTGTCCGCAAGGAGGATGAGCTTTTTGCAGAGCCCAGTTTTGTGTCCATCTCCCAAACTCAAGGGTGGCTGCTCTGGGTGCACATCTCCTTCGGCTCTCCCAGTCAGGCAGGTCGGAGCAGAGGCTGGATATTGGCAGTGGTATGAGCAGTGAGCTACGCCCAATATTTTGCATGTAATCTAGATGCATTTTATAATTAAGTAAAAGTGTAAATATCTACTGGTTTTGCACTCTGAAATCTATGCACCTTTTCAGTACAGTGTTGCCTGAAGTGGCTTCCTTCAGAGCAGACGCCCGTAGCCACTTGCCCTCGGACAGGGCATTAAGTGCACAGAATCTAATACCTGCTATCATTTCCCAAAGAAGCTGCTTTGTTCAGAGACAACCCAACTTAGGTTTAGCTATAAATTTACTGTAAATGTGCAAGCAATTTAACTTCTATTTAGAAATGTATCTAAAGCATTAGCTTTCAAACAACTGTACGTGCAGAAGTTTGGCTTTCTCAAGAAAGAAATGTGCAAATGTGCTAAGAGTAATTAAATCCTTTCTATCTGCTCCTGTTTTAAAAGTTCTTCAATGCTACCGCAATGGCTAGAATGACAAATCTGCTTTTGCTATAGAACATATCTAAATGGAAATAAAGACAGCTACAAGTATATGTACTGTGCTGCACATGTGAGCTTCGGTCAGGATAATAGCTTTAATATAAGAATTCATACTTTTTCGATAGCACCTGCTGTATTTTTGGCACTCCGATAGGAATTCCAGACTTTGAGAATAAATCCTTTCTCTATCCAAAAATGCTATTCAAATGAAAATTGTAATTTAGACACAATGACATGATTTAAAATAATCTGTGTAGGTTGTAGCAGGAGTCTGTCCTTAATAAAACATTGATCTCAGTCTTATTTGTCACCTTTAACAAGGTTTTTCCTGCAAAGTAAGAACTGTCTCCAGAAGGCCTAGTTGAAACAACAAAGCAGGATGAGGAGGCTCCCTGTTTTCCAGACTGAGTTTGTTTTATGGGAGTAAATTGTATTAAGTCTGAATTTAAACAGAAACTCAGCAGGAAAACAAGTATCAGTTTCAATCATCTAAGATTTTAGTTTGCTTGGGGGTTTTTTGGGGTTTGTTTTTTATTATGAGACTTGGTGGCAAATCTGCTAGGACTAAAAATTTGCAGGTTTTGTAAAAATGAGCTCTATTTCTTAGAACTCTGTCTCAAAAGTGTTTTCAGGTCCTGGAGTGAATTAAGATGGTTCATTTGAAGCAGGAGGTCTTTGATTGCTCTTTACATAGTTCTGAGCAGCCTGCCGTGGGAATCATCACAAGTGTGCCTAGTTAGCACTGGGCAGGTCAGGAGTTTCCCAGGAGGCTGCTGCCGTGCTGGCCACGAGTGACAACTCCCTGCCCCTTGCAGGGATGATCCAGAGCTCTCTTCTGGTGAGGGCCCCACAGAGCCTCAGTCACTGGGCCTTGGAAACAGCCAAAGCAATGCTGTGCACACACTTGTGCCACCCCCTTAGGCTGGTGGGAAGAACTCCATGGTGTCAGGGTGTGACCTGGCAGTCTCAACACACTGACATTGGAGAGAGGTTTTCCTGATGAACATCTATGGCTGGAGTCCTTACACAGGTGTGTCTTGGTGCTTAGAAAACTACACGAGAATTCACTTCCAACTGAGATGCTGCTAAAATATTTTTAGCAGAATGGACTGATTTCAGGAGAGATGGGCATTTAGGCGAGATTTTCAGGCAGATTGTCTCAACATGGGCCTTGGTTTCTTACTACAGAGATAGGCAAGGCAGAGAGCAGGAGGCCAGGTTTGTGCAGGTCTCCCCTGCTGCCATGAGTTGTCCCCCAATAGATCCATCCAAATTTCCTTTTTATGAACTGGTATTGATTAGAAGGCAAGGGATTTCTTCACTGCAAAAAGGGTTTGAACTCACATTTCCCACATTCAAGAGGTTCACCTGAGGCCTGTAAGATTAGGATTGTATTTTAAGCTGCTATTCTACAGTTAGCTTTCTCTCAGTAGGTTCCATGTTTGTCCACAAGTGAGCAAATAAATGCTGTGCTTCAATTCAAACTCCCAAAGCTTGCATGTGTGAAAGAAGCTGCTCTTACTGCTACACAAGCCCTTGGCTACTGCACTGCTGTGCCACCAGTTTGTCAGGATATATGATTATATACATGATATGAATAGCAGGAAGGTTTCCTTTTTTGCAAATGCCAAGGGTAGAGGGAGGTTTGGAAATCACACAGCATTTTTATGACAAATAGATCAAGATGTAATACTTCTTAACCATTGCTGCACATGAACGAAAGGATTTTATTTTGTAGATTAAACAAATTCTGGTGAGTGGCATCTGTTTCTCATTGGCCCTCACAGCTGATCCAACACTGCTTTTCCTTAAGCTTTCGCAGTACAGCTCTGTCACAGTAATGCTGGATAATACTACGACTAATATTGATTGCTCCAGGACTACAAAAGGTAGTAGGTGTTTCAAATACTTTGATCATTTCACTTCTTCGTAGAACATATGCTACTTTTATGAAGACTTTAAAAAATCCCAAATAAATAGTTCTAATCAGAGGAACATAGGTGAGAGTCAACCATGGCTATGTATGTGTAGGCAAGAGCAGAAATCCTGCACCTGGTATGGGCAGGCTTGTGCATTTGTAGCACTCAGCCTGTCTGTTTATCAATATTATGATAGCTCAAGAAAAACTGCATTTCTAAACCCTTAGTTTTGATTATCATTGTTTTGTCAGCAATTTCTATATGATTGGCAGAACTTTGGATATAAAAGCCTACTTCAAGCACAGAAACATTAGATCAATCATGAGATTTTATAGCTACTCCATTTGTATCCTTTTCACTTGCTACCTAATCCTGAAACACTGGGGATTCCCATTTTCAACTTGTCTAAAAAACACAGCAGAAGACTTACACAGATTTGTATCATCTGCTGTACCTTTTGTGCTAACCTGATACACACAGTCACCATGAGGAGCTTGATGCCTACCTGAATCCTTGAATGAATCAGTCCATGAATATTTTCAAGACAGGGCAAACACCTGAGTTACCCCTCCCCAGCTGGTGCATTGTGCTGGCTTGGTTGCGTTGAACTGGCAGTACCTGGAGTGTTGTGTAGCTGAGCCTTGACTCCCTGTGTGGAATTGCCTTTTCTCCTGTTGACTTTTCCAAGTGATAGCAGAGGTTTTACACTGTGTGTTTGAGCACACCCTTAATTATATTACTCTTTCTCTGCTTGCTACTGGTACAATGAAAATATATTTTCATTTCGGTGATGGAAGTCTCTGTGACATCCAACCAGTGCCTCACAAAATAAAACTGTAGCTCCTTTTATCTCTCCGTTATTCCTTTTGCAATCTGATTATTTTTTCATTTCATACGTACATTGACTGAAAACCTTAACAATATTGCACTGTAAGTTTTATCTCTTTTATGAGGTAGATTGCTCCAGTGCCTTTCTAAATACTAGCTATTTCTTCTGAAAGTCCTTTGCTTGAAGACTTAAAAGTCTTTGTGCATCTACAATTGCCATTTATTAATCCAAGAGTATAATCAATCTAACACCTCTATGGTATTAGAAATGGTTTGGATGTATTCTCTAATTTAATCTCATCTGCAAAATTTGAAATGTGAATTTCAAGCCCATCAATCATACCATTTTTATACATGATAGTACAGTGGGAAGATCGAGTTCAAAAGTTCAGGCGTGTAACTTGTTTCTTAAGGTCCTTTTGGGTTACATGTTATTTATGATTTCTGCTTCGTCCTTCTCCTTAGAGCCCTGTTAGTTATGTTTGGTACTTCAGAATTCTATTCTGCTGGATTTTTTGTTCTTCTGGTATTTTTTTTTAACAAAAGAATCTCTTTTTTTCCCATCCTAGTAATAGAAGATATTAGGGTAGAAGGGTCAACCAAAGCCCTGGGTCAGCTAAAGTCTTTCAGTGAACTTCACTGAGTTTGGGATCTGTTCTTCAAAAAGGGGGATAAAATTGAGGTGGCAGCTCATTACCCTCAGCAGCCAGGACTGAAGAAGGCGAGATAAAATTGGCTACCTGCTCTCCCTTCAGTGTGGTGTGGGTAGGTAAGGATAGGTGTGGGTAGGTAAGGATAGGTGTGGGTAGGTAAGGATAGGTATGGATAAGTGAGTGAATAGTATTTGATTAGAAGTACTTCTGGAGTGTGTGGAGCACTTGGTATTTGCGTATCCTACCTTTCAACCAAAATATTCACCTTCAGACCAGTGAGTATAGCAGTGTTCACTTGGACATTTTGATAATTGGATTTTCTGGAAGTATTTGACATAATAAAATAGTTCAAATCATCTCTCTTTTACTTTATTTTTCTAATCTGAATATAAGTTTCTCTTTTTGTTTTTCAGGTTTTTTTAGGCCAAATCACTGCTGCCCATGTAATCTGCATATGTTTGAGAGGAAACATCTGTTCTTATGTTTGGATTAATAATGTCCCTGAACCTCTTCCACCTGCAGGTGCAGCAGCACTGTCACCCCAGGTACCTGCCTGTGGGCACCCACACATTGCTTGCTACTTCTTGCCTGGCTTTTTAAGGAAAGACCTATTGGTCAGATTGAAGCTTGGCTTAGATCACACAGCTTCAGCCAGAAAAGCAATGATATTCATGTTCTGTTCCCCAGGAGCAGCTGGGAATGCCTGTTTGAACAGAAAATACTGTCTGTACAAAAGCTGCCTCCAGCACAGGGCTGCTGGGAGCTATTGCTGCTATCAAATGCTCACAAGGAGATGGGAGGCTGGGAGGGAAAGGGGCACTGCTGCCTGTTTGGTGTTTGTGCTGCTGGTCTGAGGGAGAGGCCATGGGAAAAGGACATCCTTAAACTGATGAGGAGTTGAGCCTGCATTTGATAGTGTAGAGATTAAAGGTTATGTCTCTAGATTCCCACTGATTTTACTGAGGTCACTGGAGCCTCTCAGGGACTCAGCTGGCTGCCCAGGCACAACTAATTGCAGAATTGAACCCAGCTGATTATATTTGAAATTGTCTTTATAATGGTTACTCCATTTTCTGAAGCTCCATCATGTTAGTAGAAATCTAGTATCTTTACTAAATCTATATTTTGTGTGATCCTGGATTCAGAAGAGAGCTTGTTAAACTTCTATTTGTTCTGTTCATCCCATCAAGGTTGCTCATCATTGTTGCACAAGAAAAGGAAACATATCAAATAAAAAAAATCCCTTTTGTAGTTGGCAAATGCCTGTATTTTGTCTTTGTATGATGTGTTGTCATTCATCATCTAACCTTGGGGAAATCATGGGCACTCTAACAATGTAAGAGGCCAATAAAAAAGAAAATTATTTCAGTAAAATTTGAGCTAGGGATATGTAAAAGAGAAATGCCCCTGGGTGATAAAAATTACCCATGCATAATGGCTGTGGATGTATCTAGCAGGCGTGCTGTACATATCCACACTAGCTCAGCTACAGGCTGTCCTTGCTCACCAGGCTCAGGTGTACAAAGATGATGGGAGAGAGTCAGGAGAACACGAGGTCAAGCGGGAAGCAAGGACTGAGGAGCCACGTGCTTGGTAAGTGCTCGCATGTCTTTACCCATCTCTTTCACCTCTTTGTTAGAGCTGTCTCCTTTGATCTTGCCTTTCTCATTATTACTCTCTGCTACAGAATTTGGGCTCAGTTCCAAGGTTGAGGCCTGCTCCTGCTGAATGTCTCCCATATCCGTTCCCTGTTAGTCAGCCTGTCTCATTAGAGTCTGCAAGGCTTGTGCTGTGCTGCAGCAATGACATTGCTCACTCTTGCTTTGGTGCACTGTAGGGCCTGTACAGGTGTGCTTCTAGAGGTGTGCTGCTCTCCATTTAACAGCTGGATACATTTTCTACTGTCTTCCCCTTTGGACTTGGCTGGCATAGCTTTAGGAGGCTTCTTAATGTACAGCTCCTTAGTCTTCACTTTAACTTTTGTGAGGACCTAGCCCCAGTCTGTGTCTTAGCCAGGGCCCTAAATGTTCTGAACAAGAAGGCAGTTTTTTACAAGAAACTGCTTTTCCAGCAAGTCCTGTTGTGACAGATTGCAATCCCAGCAAGTAGTGTGGCTCCTGCTGCAGGTCTTAAGTTTACTGGATATTTCCATTTTACATTTTTGTTTATTGCACTTTTTATTCTCACTGCCTCTCAAGCTAGCAAGAGGCACAAATCTCAGATTCGGGGTAGGTCAGTAGATTATTGGGTGAGTGGGGCTATGTCCTTCCTCTTGGCCAGGAATTACCACACAGTGAGCATTTGACTGCTTTGGGCTATTTCCTGCCTGTCTGACTAGCTCCTAACAGGCAAGAGTCACATGCATAAAACAAGTCACTGTTAAAAAAAAAATCATTACAAAAGAGTGGTTCTGCCAGCTAGCACTGGGAATGTGGGAAAGGTCCCTGAACTTTAACACTGGAGTTAGAAAAGTCTTCCAGAAGCAGAAAGTCAGAGGTCTTGAAGCACATAAAGCTCCTTGAGATAAGTCCAGACACAATCCCTCCTCATCTTCTAGTGCACATCACCCCAATGACTCTTTATTAATAAGAGTCTCCTTTTTTCCCACGTGACATTTCCATTTGCAGTGACATAGAGGATCCACAGTGAAGGCCAGACCCTTCTCCACAGGGCAGGCAGTGTATTTACTGGTTCCCTGCCCCCCATCCCTCACCTCATTGTCCACTACAGCAAATTTAAGCTTCTTGTCTTCTTGTCTTCATCAATGTAGCCTGTCATAGCTCCTAGTGCAAGCAACTTTGAGTTTTCTTTTTGAATTAGACTGTTGTTGAATCAAGTCCTTTTATCTCCTTTTTCTCATTTTAAAAGGGTTTAGTTAATCCTGCTGACCCTAATATTTGAGCCAAAAAGCTGGGTAAATGAATCCATGATGAGCTCTGTGCTACTGTAACTTACTTCCTCCAGTATCAAGCTAGGTGATTTAAAAATAGCTGGGGTACCAGTATGCTCCAGCACAGTCATTTCTGTCCCTGGAGCAGAGACATGCCCGAAGAATCTAAATTAGTAACAACTTTCCTGACTTGATTCCAGCTGCACCAGCTGGTTGTTTAGGTAGCTAGCCAAACAACAAGCACCCACAAAGCTGTTAACTCTGCAAATCTTCAGCAAGTATTTCCTAAACTAGTGCTGAAAAATTTCTGATGGGACCTTAATCTCTATAAAATCTATTGGATGATGTCAAAGCACCATTAGTCAGCATGTCATTGGGCCTACTTTGCCCTGTGTCTCAGTGATTTGTTTTCCCATTCGTACTGCAGAAAAGCGAAACTGGGAAAACTTCACACAGCGAGGGAGATGGGTGCAGCCCCCAGCTCGTGATGAGCTGGTGGATGGTACCCAAATGCCCCAAGGTGTGATTTCAAAAAGAAGCCTGAGCCTGAAGAGGTTTTTCCTTCTCTGTTTTTTATATCTTTAGAAACAAGTGAAAATTATCTCTTTACGGTCTTGGGAAAGCAACATTATTCCTTTTCTGCCCTTTCTCATACAAGAGTAAGGGTGGTATCACCAAAGGGGTGCTGCACAGTTAAAATACACAATCAACAGGAAGTGAATGCACAAGGCCACATCCTAAATGAGCACTGTTAGGTCACTTTTAATATTGGAACTGTTCTGGTTTATACTTGTTTTAGATCTCCTGATATTCAGCATAAACCCCTAACAGTTATCACTGAGAAAAAGCTGGGGCTGGAGGGGAGCAGGTTGCCTGACACGACAGCATCCCAGGGTGAAGCCTGCACTTTATTGCTGCTTGGCATCTCGCCAGTTCTGGGACTCAGTGCGAACCCACACAATGTTCTGAAGCTGAATTCTTTGTCTTTGGCCATCATATGACGTGAGCCTGGACTAGAGAAGTTATTACTGTCAACAGTAACAGACACAAAAAAAGTTACCACTTTTTCTGAAAATGAAAACAAAACAAAACCAAAAAACCCAAAAACCTCTCCTGCCAACCTACAAAGCAAGGACACCAGGCAACAGTTCAAACAGGGCCCCTGCATACAAACAAAGACGCCTGTCAAGGCTTGAGGCAGAAAAAATGGCACAGCTGTACCACCACATTAGTGAAATTGTATGAGCCTTTTTATTTTCAAGGATGCAGACAGATGCCACCTGGAACACAGGATGCTTGGAAATACCTCACACACACACACACACAGTTGAACCACACACATTCTTTGAGCTTCCCTTCTGAATCTCCTTTGCACAAATGGCATTAACACTGCTAGTGCTGATGGGAACCAAGAGAAGCTGTCCTCACAATAGCTTAAACTTGTACAGAACCAAAGGGTAGTTTAGCAAAAAAGGTTTTTTGAGATGGCAAGTAATAATTTCTTAGAAATCACCTCTATATTCATGGCTGCAAAATTAAAAACAGACAATGAGATTTGAATTTAGAGGTTAGGCAGCAGAAGATGGTGACTGTAGATATTATTTTTGTTGCCCAAGCTGACTCTCATTGAGCCTAATTTTCATGCACGTATCCAAGTCACTTTGTAGATACTGTGCCCAGTGTGACTTGTGCAGGGAGGTTGCCAGCCTGTGCCCCTGGAGAAACACTCTGCAAAAAAGGGCTGTCTCTGCAATAAACTGAGTCACACTCTCATCAAACTGGTAGTTTTTGAAAAATGCCTGTAAATATGACCCGTTTTTAAAATAAATGTTAGTCAGTTGATTCATTAAATGGCAAAGAGGCGGATAACATCCTTAGTGAACTTTGTGCTTTTGGCACAGTTTCCACAGCCTGGAGAGAGGCTGTGTAACGTCTTTAGGGGAGACAGTGATTGTGTAAAACAGCCATTTTTTTACAGTTCAAAAGATAATTGAATTCCCTGATTCACAAGCACTAGTTTTTTTATCTTCTCAGTCCTCTAGTATGTTATTGCACGTTACATGTACAATATATATGTTATATCCCCTTGGTCCTTCCTAAGCTCCCAGGTTAAAGCTGGCTCATGGTGGGGGGCTTTGGACACTGGGGAGTGTAAGTGGTCTGACCAAACTGAGAAAGTGCTGCAGTCCCAGGACGTAGACTGTGATTAGATAATCTGATGGCCAGTTGCTTATCACTTGGGGTTTTTTAGGTTTAAATTGAAGGCAGGAGCCAGCTGGGTTAAATTTCCAGTCAGATGCAGAGGAGATTAGATGAGTGGTTTGCAGGAAAAGGAAGTAATTTATCTCATCATCTGCAGCTGGCACTGAAGGCCAGCGCTGGGAGGTACTTTGGGGCAGGAGCGCTGATGACTTTTGGCCGGGAAGGGCCAAGTTCATGCGGTGGCAGACATGGCTCCATGGCAACCGTGCTGTCATTCCTAGACTGACTGCCACTCTGCAGAGCAGTACAAGAAAGGAAAAGCTGCAGGAGCAGTGGTTCCTAGCATTAGAGGGCAGCATCAGAAGCATGCCTTTCTTTCCTAGCAAGGAGGGTAGGACTCTCAAGCAGAAAAAGAAATGCTGCCCATGCAAAGCCTGAAAGAACTCATTTCAGACAATTCTAAAATGTCTGTGTAAGAGAAAGCAATTTCTTCATCATCAACAACATACAGATCTTGATAAACTAGTGGCTTACAATTTTATAGTAAGATTCCAGAGTGGAAAATACATTCCAGATAAACAATAATTAAAGAGGATTTTCTTCCCAAAAATGTGGGAAATCTGACTTTAAATCGGTGTGAAGATATGGATCATAATCTGCAAAAACCTGAAGGCATTAATCTTTTGAGAAAATATTTACATATGCATATTATAAGCTTGTTTGGGGATTTGTTATGCACTGAGTAGACAGTGTATTATGCAGACACTAATGAAAGAAAAAATGAGCTTTGTAAACATGTTCTGTGTTAAAACTGTACAATATATTGCAAGGGTTCAGGTAAGTTCATGGTACCACAGGGAACTTGCAAGAGAAGTGGTGCTTTCCCATTGTACAAATGGTATATGTTCATATGTGCAGGCTAGACCAATTTTCTGCAACACAGTACAGAAGCTTCAGCAGCCTCTTCCCACGCTCCTACTGCAGAAGGTGGTGCAAAGCACCTTTGGTTGTGCCCTTCAAAATACAACGAGGGAGCCACTATTTGTTGTAGAAAGAGGCTGTGCTTTTGAAAGTGAGAAATGCCGAAGAAATAGATCATGAGTAATGTGAAGGAATGTTGTTCACAATGTGTGATGTGGTGTCTGCTGTAACTGTGGTAATGCTGTTGGGGAAATGGCTTCAGTGATACTGACTACATTCATGTCCTAAACCCACTGTTGCAAAATTTCATGACAGTATGTTCATTAAAACTTACTTAGAATAAACAAAAATGTTCATCTCTCATACTAACTAGTATCAGTTATAAAAAGGGACATAGAGGATAGTGGTTTGTCTCTTATACCTGGCAATTAACCATGACTGAACTGCACTTATGTCACATTTTTAATGCAGTACAAGTACAGCCAACTCTTAGAAAACCAAAAAGGAGCCCTGGTGCTGGACACTAGGCAAAGGACACGCAGACAGATATAAACTGTGCTTTCCTGGCCTGTGGGTTAGCAAAAAACATAATAATATGAGCAAACAGACTGAAAAATCATTGAGAAGTCTCATTTTGCTGAAGCAAACCGGTATGTTGCAATATGCAAAAATTGATTCTTTCAAGCTGCCAGAGATATTAGAGAAGCATTACAGAGAACATGACATTGACCACTAATTCTTTAAAAAACATGACAACCCAAACCTCTATAAAATGAAGCCTTTGAAGCACTTTTGATAGTGCTGTTTTATTACATTTTGATGAGATAGTAGTTTCTGTAGCAGCAACTTATAAATTCTAGTGGGCAGATTGATTTAAATGAAACAATTACAGTCTATACTAATGGACCTAAAAAAACCCCCACAACTCAAAAATTATACATTTTTGTGAAGATCAAACAATAGCTGGAGAAGCTACCTTAGACTGTGTGATCCTTGATGGGCACATTTTGAATATACTAGATTTTCTTACTCTTAACTGAAAGTCAATGGTGAGAGTAATGAGGCAATGTAATGATTTACCTTTCTTGTCTTTTATAATAATTTAGTTCAAGCAGGCTTTGGGAAAATCACACTTTTATTTCAAGATCCAAAAGATCAATACAGCAGTATACAGTTAGTGCTTGAGGGAAATTTTACTCAAAATTGTTTCATAATGAAAATGCCAAAGGCAGATGCTTTTGTTCAATCTGTTGCTTTGAAGGGACCTTGTAATCTTAATTCCACATTAAAGAGTTATAGCCATTATGTCAAACAAAGGCAGTGGGGGTCCCTGTAGAATGATTCTGTTAAAAAACCCCACAGTATTAACACATTTTAACATAGCAGTCTGTATAATTACTTTGGACTTACAATTGATCCTACAATGTGTGAAAGACTTCGACTCAAATACATACAAAATCTATTTGTTTTTCTTTGCCTAGCCAGTGCTCCCCCGTCCAAGTAAAGAAGGTCACAGTATTTCAGCCAGCAATGTTCTACCTTCCAAAATTTCGGAGGAATAATCAGCAGAAAAACAGATCAAGCTGAACTTAGAAAAATTCCTGTGCCGATAAATCAGCATTTCCCATTATTTCTGTTTTTGTGGTGGCACGTATGATATGGAAGCTTTCTAGATATTTAGAAAATCAGTTGAAACTTGTATTGAAACCGTATATCAGGTAAGGATTTACTAGGGAGGGTGACCTTAGTCACTGAGCATTAGACCCTGTTCCCCACTTCATGTCAGGGTATTGGCAGCTCAAGACTTCTTACTGTGGTACCATATTCTCAGTGTGGCTCTGTGATCTTTCCTGGCAGTCTCAGATGATTTGGTCTCTCAACAACTGCATTTTCCCAAAGCAGAAGAGAAGTTCAGACACTGCAGTAGTCAGAGAGTATTTAGCTCCAGTATTTGACACCACTCTAGGCTAGAGGGCAGAAGGAGAGGTGATGCTCCCCAAGCACGTGCTGTGACTACACCTGCAGCATCCTTTCTTTTCCCCTAGTTCATATTTGGACTGCATCTGCCCTCACTAACTTTGGATTTTATCTATTGTACTCTAAAACCAGGAGCAAATGCCTTGGCCTGTATTCACAACAGTTGTGTAATTTTCATGTAATAAAAGGAAGTTTATTAACTTAACATTATTTCTTTTCAGCTGAGATAATAGAAGCAATCAGCACTGATGGTGCTGAACTCTAAGATCCTGGACAGCAGTATGAAGAGTTAAAATACAGAGAGCTAGTGCAGAATCCCATCACATGTTGCAGTCTTACATCTCTTGTACATCCAAACTGCTACAGTGGGAATTTTGAAGCTGCCTGAATTGCAAAATCAGGCCTTCGGCAGGAGAGAGGATGTTCTTGATCATGGAGAGAGTCCTGCTGGGAGATTACTGACAGTAATGGTCAGTCAAACCTTGGTGTAGAGGGAAACGTTCTAAACCCAGCCTCTCAGATATTAAGGTTTATCCCTCTCAGTTGCGGAGTCAATTGCAGCATGGAGAGAATCAGAATTGTCTATGTGTGCAATAAAGCTGGGCTTGCTCCCAGTCTGGCAGCCAGTGTCATTCCTGTGGCTGGCATTTCAAGTATAGCCACCTTGAGTTTAAGTTGTGCACAGTGTACGAGTTTCATTCTTGCAAATCCTGAGACAGAAAAATAGGATATTTCAGGTAATAACATTTTTTTCCCCTAATGAATGTAGTCTTATTTCCTGCTGAGATTTAATACACTGCAGTAACTTCTAAACGTGGTGACTGTTTCTGGAAGGCAGGTAAAATGACCAACAAGGAAATTAAAATAAACAGGATAGAGACACAGAAACCCATTTTAGAGAGCTGCTACTACAATGCAGGAGACCTTTACTCTACAGAGGGCAAGTGCAGGGGTAGTCAAAGGGGACCAGGAAAGGATGAATGCCCAAAGCCACTAGTGACAGTATTTGGAAGAGTGCCTTGAAGGCTTTAGTCTTTTCTCTCTAGTCCTGAGAAGAGAAGGAAAAGCAAAGTGAGCTTCCCTGCCTCCTCCCAGTGGTTCTGCTGGAGCCTAAGCAGAAGGGAGCCCCTCTAGGGGACTGAAAGCAGTAAAATATTTCACTATAGTTCACATTAATTTTTTTTTCAGTCTGCAAAAAACTGAAGGAAGTTTCTTGAAATTCAACAGCTTACCAATTATTTCTAAAATGGGGCTTTATCCATGAATCTGGACCCCAAGATTGTTACTTGTCAAATGTGCAGTTTATGAAAGAAACTTTTCATTACGTATTTTGTACTAAAGGTCTCTGACTCTAGGACATAAAAACATAAAGAGCTAGAGAATGACTGCTTGACTTTTCTAGTTTTATCTATTTACATGGTCTTATCCAGACTTTCTGAAATCCATTTTTGCCTGTGACTGCCCTGCAGCTCTCACACAGCACTCCAGAGCCAGCTGTGCATGAGTAGCTGTAGTTTTCTCGCAACTTCTAGAGGACAATATGACCAAGTAAGAAAAAGTGGTATAATTGTGCATGTGTCCTAGTAAAAGTGCACTGATTTTCCATAACACACCACATGAACTTTAAGATCCATGTATTTTATGATCATACTCTGCCTTCTCACTGCCCTGCATTCCTCTCTTTCCCGAGCGTTTGTGGTGGAAGCAGACCCTCCATGTGCAGTAGCCAAATATTTCAGGTATCACAGTACTTTCTTTTGAGATCAGTGCCAGACCAACAGAGCAGCGGCATCACTGAGCAGCCCCAGAGCAAGGACTCACACTTCTTTTCCAGGGAGGGAGGGTTACCTACCAGCCCAGAGCTGCACTTATCGCTGTTTTATTGCTGCACAGCAGCGGACCCTGTATTCAGGTCACCGAGCAGAGCTCCAATCTCTCATTCCTTATCTGGTGTATCATGCGCCTGGGTACTTGATTTTGCAACTGCATTGAGTTACTTGACATGTGAACCCTGGACTATGATAGTTTCTTCAGGTATCTTGTAATTTTGAAGCAAGAACAAGTAATTCTGAGGCAAGAACGAGTAATTTCTCTGATGAAATCCGTGTGAATGGGAAAAAACCAGCAGAGTGGGGCGAGCCCAAAGGCTGGCGATGGCTCCGGCACACCATGCCCCAAGGCTAGTGTTAAACATCTCTACTTCAAAATGCAGGTTGAAAACATCTCTTCCAGGGATTACAGCAGAACTGCACATGAAGTAAATTTCTGAGCAACCATTTATTTAGGAGAGGTCAGTGGTAGGGCAGGAATCCCCTTTCGGTTGTATTTACATCATGTTATATTGGCTTCGAGGGCTGGAGTTGTTTCTTAGACCCCAGCACACGCGGAGAGGGCCGGGACAGGGCGGGGGCAGCCACAGAGGGTACCACAAGCCACCCGGGCAGGCAGGGCATAAGGCTGGCGCCGGACCGCGTGCGCTGGAGCCGGGGTTCCCCGAAAAGATTTCGGGTTTTGCGTGGGGCGGTGAGAGAGCTGTGAAGGGTCCCACGGGAGGGTCGGCTCGCAGTGCCTCCTCCCCAGACGTGGGTTATCCTTTAAGTTGTCTTAGGTTTGGAAGTGATGCTTATATGTGGCTTGGACTGCATAGCAAAAGGGTTCTCCCACATTTTATAGCAAAATTCAGCCGTTTCTTCCAGTGCTGTAAGAAGGTGCCATTACAACTGTATCAAAATGAAGGGAGAAGTTTCCATAGTTACCAAGCACGGGTCAGGCTGGGGCTTGGCTGTGACCAGGGTCTCTGGGGGGAGGCCGCTGCCCTGTGGGTCCCGTCCGGCCCTGGTGTCCCCCAGCGCTGTCCGGGCGTTCCCTGCCCCGGGAGCACCTGCCCGGCGCCCTGGGGCCACCCCTGGCCAGGGTGGTAGGAAGGACATGGAGCGGCGCCGGGACTTCAGGCTGTCAGCTCTACAAGGGGCACCGAGTTAGCCGTGAAGAAAATACCCGCTTTATACCTTGAACAGCCGTAGTTGCTTTTACTGTTTGGTTGTATCGCCTATTTCCTTGTGCTGCTGTTAGCATGGGCCTCTTGCGCTTCACATATGGGATGTGGAAACAGCATTGGAAATTGTTTAGGCTTCAGGCTGATGTTGATAAATCTGTTGCTCAAAACAAACAGATAAATAAAGCCCAGTCAATAAACAAGTGATAATTTACTGAAAAGTAGTTTCAGTGGTTTCTCATCTTCATTGAAATCTGGATCCTCTCTGTGGGATCTCAGTAGAACAGAAATGGCAGATCCATGAATTTTCTGCTCAAAAAACCCAGAAGTACAAGAGGTTAACTAAAAGATGGTAGGAAAACCTGAAATAAAACAAGATTTTTGGTTACCAGTGTGTTCTGGTGGTTGCTTTACAACAAATCCAAAGTGTTAGATGGATCATATAGTGCCAAAATATAAGCTCTCTGAAAATACAAAACTTCTGAAATAAGTATTGAAAATCAGCAGCTCCAGGCAAAAGAAAAATATCCTTTAAAGAAACAGATGTATTTTAACGTTCCTAGCTATATTTCACTTGCAGTATAATAAAATAAAAGAGCTTGTCTGTGAGCTTGGGCCTAAGTGATCATAAAAATTGTATGTGACAGCCAGCAGGAAACTGTCAGCTGCTGTGGGAGGCCTTTACCAGACTGAGCAGTGGTTGAATGCTGGTACCAGACTGGAGAAAAAAAGGAAGCTGGGCTTCTCTTGTCCTGTTTTGTTCTTGCAAGTATCCACTTTGACACCGGCTAAGGTTTATTTGCAGAAGCTTGCATAACTTCAAAGAGGCATGCGCTACAAAGCAGTGGTTGTACCAACTACACTTCTTTATCAAATGTGTAACTTTACATGAGAGTTTTGGGTTGAGTTTGAGGCTGGAGGTGGAGAGTTCTTGTGCTAACAGAGGAAACCAACCTTAAAAGACCGGCCAATGTGTTGTATTCATTCAATTCTGATAATTCTGCTGAAGCAAGTCCAGGGAGGCCACAAAGTTGATCAGAGGACTGAAGTGCCTCTCCTGAGAAGACCAGCTGAGAAAATTGGGGCTGTTTAGCCTGGAGAAGGGAAGATTGTGTGAATACTCACTGCACCTTCCGGTATCTGAAGGGGCCACAGGGAAGCTGGAGAGGGACTATTCATCAGGAGCTATAGTGATAGGGCGAGGAGTAATGGGTAGAAACTGAAAGAGGGGAAATTTAGGCCAGATATTAGGAAGATATTCTTGACTGTAGGAGTGGTAAGATACTGAAACAGGTTGCCCAGGGAGGTTGTGGGTGCCCCCTCCCTGACAGTGTTCAAAGACAGGCTGTGCAAGGCCTTGGGGCAGCCTGGTCTAGTGGGAGGTGTCCCACCCATGACAGGGACTTGGGACGAGATGATCTTTAAGGTCTGTTCCAACCCAACCCATTCTGTGATTTGTGTGTCTTGTGAGATATAACTGAGTGATTAGAGATCATGGACCAAAATGAAAAGCTTGTAGTTTCTTCTCTAGAGAGAATTTTGTGACAGTTTTGTTCCAAGGCAAATAACATAGTTTTACACTGCTTACACTGTAATTGCATGTGTATNTCTGTTCCAACCCAACCCATTCTGTGATTTGTGTGTCTTGTGAGATATAACTGAGTGATTAGAGATCATGGACCAAAATGAAAAGCTTGTAGTTTCTTCTCTAGAGAGAATTTTGTGACAGTTTTGTTCCAAGGCAAATAACATAGTTTTACACTGCTTACACTGTAATTGCATGTGTATTTGTAGGGTTTATACATGTGTGAGGCAGTTACATATGTGTACCCATTCAATTTACTACAAGTTGTTGAACAGCCAGTCCTGTGTGTGACATTTTTTTCTTGTGATCTTGAGTATTATGAGAGTTCTGTTTCCCAATTTTTATTTGCCATGGAAAGCCAGGTGTACAGCCATACACCTTTTTGTAAGACTTAAATTCAGTATTGTCTCTGAAAAGAGCTCTCTGTGTTAGCTGTGGAAAGCTCGTGCGTGGTTCATGTGTCCCAAGTGACTGGATCTCTGCAGGCAAAGCAGCACCTGTGGGTGTTCTGCCATGTTGTCACTCCATCCATGGAGGTGCCATCTGGGTGCTTGCAGGAGGAAAATAGAGCTGTGGAGGAAGCAAACTCCTCTAGGTTGAATATTCTCTCTAAAACCTAGCTGGTTCTCTCTGCTAGTTGTGAAAGTAGGTGTATTGCCTGGCGAGCTCCTGCTGTCTGAGGTATGAATTAACATGAGTGCTCAGCAGAGAGCCTGAGAAAAGAGCAGGAGTCGCAGCAACACTCAACCCAGCCCTCGGGCCCTGCAGTCCTTTCTGCAGGGTCCAGCGTGCTCTGTTGTGATTTCTGCAGCAACCTTAAAATGGGGACCAAGGCCATGCCTCTAAAGAAACTGTGCCAGTCTAAAACAACTGCAGAAGCCATGTTCTGCTGTGGATTAATATTGTGGCATCATATTCAGACAAGGAAGGTGGGATCTGTTATGTCCAAGGAAGAATATGCTTTCACTTAGAGAAAGTGTGCAGAAGAATTTTCATTTTGCACTAGAATGCATTTTAGCTTTAGCATTAAGATCCCAGTAAAAGGCACACTTAAGGTGGCTTAGTAAAACTACTGGTAGGAATTGCTGCCTGACGTAATTATTTCTCCTTGAGTCTCATGTGGATTGTCAAAGGTTTTAAGTGTAATAAAGCATTAATAGTAGACTTAAGGGAGATAAAATTGTGCCTTTGTAGCTGCTTCCTCTGAGCTCCAGGGGGTAGGAATAGGACTGGAGGAGAGAGGTCAGAGTTCTCTCTTTTTTTCTTTCTTTTTTTTTTTTTTTAAATCACAGAAGAAAATCCCCAAACTTGTGAAGCAAGTAAACTTGCAATGAAGGTGACTTTTTTCCTTCCTTTGAAGCAAAACATGAGACAGGCTGTGCTACAACCTCTGCCTGTTTGTTTTTCATTTTATCAGCAGATACAAAAATCTGAGAGCAACATATGGTATAAGGGTATCTGATGATGTTCTCTCCTCCCTTTTATAAATGTCCCTTAAGGTGAGCATGTGATTTCCAGGCCCTTGCATGAACTTACTCTAAGAGATGATCATGCTTGGAGAACAGCGTTTTCAGCCTCTTGTGCACTGCTGAATTACTGAGCCACAGCTTTGTACCTGGAAAGCGTTGCCTATTTTTAGTTTAAGGTTCGCTATCTGACTCAAAACTTTCGGTAGCTTTTGCTAGGATTTTATGAGCTTTCTTCCTTCTTCCTACAGGCATGGGTACCCCAAAACAAAAGCTTGTGCTGTGCTTCTGGGCTATGCTGATGTGCTGCAATAGGTAGTCTGCAGCCCTTGTGATGATCACCTGCCTTGGTGCGGGGTTGTCAGGTGTGTGTGGGAAGGAATAAAAGTAAACACATTTGGGTTTTGTGCACCATCAGCTGAACTTTTAAGCAGATAGTTTGAAAATTGGATTAGCAAGAGCAGTCTTTTACCTTCTAAAATGACTTATGCTGTTATATCAAGTAGTTATAAGCAAGTAAAATAAAATATTTTATTAGCTCTTTTATGTTGTGTCTGCAGTAAGAAATTATAGGGTTTACATTTCTGAGGTTGATAAAATCTTTTAGGAGGCTATGCAGCAATAAATCAAAGGTTGCCTTTCAGACTGCCTATGAAAGCTATATAATAATTAAGATGTGGAACTTTGCTCCTCTAAGGTTAAGTGCTTTGGTGGTTGGTTCATTTCTTGTCATCTTAACATAGTAACAAGTTAACTGCACCCTTCTGGCATCGCCTGTAAAGCATAGCTAATAGAAAGTGACCATCCAGTCAGTCTTGGAGAAGCTGAGGTTGAGGGACAAATTGGACTTAAATCATAGGATTTTATGGATAAATTTTATTGATCATCCCTAATACTGAAGCTCCAAAGCACAACTTTGCTACATTAAGCATAAAAACCCACTCCCAAACCAAACTGGTTTTAGATTCTTCTCATATCATCTAGTTAAACTCCTCCCTCTGCTCCATATCCTACAAAAGCTATAGTGTTTCTACTGGTAAAGCTCCAAAAAGTGCACTTATGGACCTGAAACAAATGTGAATGAATCAGCCACATATTCTTGGAGTACTTTCAACTTCTAAAATTACTTAATAACAGCAAGCTCTCTGCTTTTAAACTGTATTCTCACAGTTGCAGCTCTGTTGAGTACAATCTTTCAGAAACTTTCTGGGCTGTCTCAGCAGATTTGAGCTGCCTTAGGGACAAGCGGTGGTACCCAATACGTGCTCCTGTGGCCATGTGTTTGTGTTCAGTCACCCGCTGAAGCTGCTTGTGTGCATGCAAGAATAAACCTACATACATGGAAAAGAGATTTGCAGATCCTGTGTGAGCGTGGGAAATGCTATTGTCCTGTCTGCTGTCCATCATCTTTTCTCTCCACTCCCTGTTTCAGCTGCTGAAAGTTTCCCAGAAGGAGTTGCTGAAGTTTGCTAGACTTAATGCAAACTACCACTTCTGTTTTCAGCAACTCAGAACTAGTTTTCTTCCCTCCTGCTTTGCCTCTCCTCAGCTGACACGGGCTATAGTCACTTTGTGTTGTGTTGCCTATAGGGATGTAATGAGTCACGTGCTGTGGGGTGTAGCTGCAGCCAGCCTTGTCTGCTGTTGCCATCTTTTTCCTTTGGTACTTGTGTGAGCAGTATTTGATGGTTGCTTGCAAGTGATGCATGTGTGCAACCTCTCTTCTCTGTAAGTGATGAGCCTCTTGTTAGTAGAGTTGAACTAAACTAAAGTAATGAACACTGTGCATCTAAATTGTGCTAACTACTGTCTTTGCCATTAATTGTCAATTAAAAAAAATCTCTTCTAGACCCTCCTTTTGGCTGGGGAATGAGACTTTGAAAGTGCCTGCAGCACTCTTTGCCTTGAACAGAAGACGACTGTGTGAACGCCTGAGACAGAATAAGGATGTCCAGAAGAATTCAATTGTTCTGCTGCAGGGTGGAGAAGAAACCCAGAGATACTGTACTGATACTGGTATTGTGTTTCGCCAGGTAAGAGCTGAATCAAAACTTCAAATTGAGAAACACTCTTCAACTGCATGAATTTTTAAATTATTTTAAATTATTTTCTCTTTATCTCTCAGATGTGCATTGTCTGGCTTCACTTAAATGAATTGGCGTCTTTATAACATTGCTTCTTCAGCTTTGAGTTGCTCTCACTTTCAGTGCTTTAGTGTAGGCTCATTATCTGGTTTAAAGGGCTTAAACCTGTTTAAGGCCTCACTGCTCATCAGTGTTTGAATCTAACCTTGAAGACAGCAGTGGAATATTTCTTCATTCTTTCAATCTTGTCTGCGACCCAAAAAACAACCTAAGCTGAATTAATTAATAGAAAAGTGTATTTCATGGTTTTATAAAACAGCAGCCTATCTCTTGGAATTTATAACATGCATCTTCTTAAATTAGACTCTTCCTTATGTGCCCATGTGTTCTTCTCTCACAAATAGGACTTAACAAGTTCTGGGGATGTTAGTGTAAAAGAACTCAAATTACGCATATCCCATACCCTGCATGGTTTCTGCAGCACTTTGTTTAGTGAATTTAATTGAGCTGTTGTATGTTATGAAGAAACAAACTCAGTAAATGCTACTTTAGATAGTAGAATATCTTAATGTAGTTATTAGTCTGGTTTTAGAGGAGATGCACCGTTCAGGGCACTAGAGCATATGTCTGTCCTTACCAAACTTAAATCCTGTATTGTTAGGTGTTTTGTTGTTTGCTTGCTTGTTCTTAAAATAGCTCTTGGCTAAGGGCTGTTCCTAGTGCAGCTTCCTCTTCTCTAGGGAAGGCTGGGTTTTCACTTCAGCACTCTGCTTTTGCAACCCCATGAAGCTGCACTTTGCTTTTGCCTTGTCTCTTGTGACGTGATCATTTCTCCCTGATAATACATTCCCTAATTCTAGATTGGAAGAATGTATTTTAATGTGCAGTGTGTGTTTATTGTGCTGAGTTAACCTGCCTATGGTAGCTTATTAATCTCTGATCCTTTCCAGTTGCCAACAAAGCGATTTGTATTATTCTAACCTAAAACTAACCAGTCTGAAAAGGTTTAGACCTAAACCACTTCTTCCTCTCCAAAAGCAAGAGAGACCTCTTCCAGATATGTGGAAATAGAAATTAATGTGTATTGAGTGTATTTTTAGAGCTGGTAGAAGTGAGGTCTTTCTTCTAAGAATATGTTTTGTTTTAACCTAGGAATCTTACTTTCACTGGACTTTTGGAGTAACTGAAGCAGGCTGCTTTGGAGCAGTAGATGTTGATACTGGAAGATCTATGCTTTTTGTTCCACAACTCCCTGAAAGCTATGCTGTTTGGATGGGAAAGTAAGACCTGTCTTTTAACTACTTTCTAGTGTATTCAGGTACTTCATATGACGTAACTGTCTGTAGAGCTCCAATGCTAAGTCATTTAATCAGATTCTACCAAATCATGCAGTGTGAATGATATGTACATAAAGTGATATATACAAAGATACAAAACATGAATAGTTGATAGTGATCATCTGATATGAAATGGTCCACCACCATTTGAAAAAAAATACCCTGAGAATTGGAACCCATGAATCTCATGGTATCTCTGAGAGGAAGGTGAACCATAAAGAAAAGTCAGTATCTTGTGTTAAGCCCAAGGAAGTTAAATAATAGAGCTGGCTTTTTCAAGCTGCTTTGCCAGTTTGCAACAGCCTTAGCTAATGAAGCTTTTTGAATGGCACAAGATAGTTTAGCCTCTCTGATAGTTTTTTTATTTTTTTTTAATGAACTCACAGACTGGGAAATGTGATTTTAACGCTATTCTATGAGTATGCCACAAACATCTCTCCATCCACCTGGGTAGTAAATACTGCACAGTGCCATAGTAGTGGAGGAATTGATTTATTTACGCATTCGTTTATTTTCTCAGTCTTAATTGTATTTATACCCTCTACCAAACCGTAAATTTTTGTATCGTTTACATTGTGTCAGAGCATTGGATTGCTTCTAATTTAAACTTTTGACAAGATGCTTCACTTCTAATTGAAGCTATCACTTATATTTTCATACTAATTTTGGGAAAAGGAAAACAGTTGTAACTGATCCCATGTGCTGAACTGTGCCAGACCATATGGCAGGGCATGGCTGCTGTCTTCTCAGAGAGCTTGTATGAATATCACTGTCTCAGACCTGTCTGGGGACTGAAATCGTGATGGCATAAAAATCTGCATACTGCTGTCTGAAATATTTTAGCTGCGAGCCGCACCTGCCTGGGATGGCAGGTTCTGTAACCCCCACGTGTACTCTCTAAAGTCTGTTCCCACTTGGTGCTTGTTCCCACTTACAGACAAAGCTTTTTCCTATCCTTAAGTTCTCTTCTGCTAGTTCAAAACAGCTGTTTCATATCCACACTGGTTGTGCCTAATCTAAAAAAGCTTAAAAATATTACTGAAATTTCAGCATCTCATTTTGCATTCTCAAACAAAATACTGTGGTGTTTATAATTAGTGGCCTTTTTGATTTGTTTGTGCAGCACTTATTATCTGTCCATTTGCAGAATTACACGTCTACTTAAAAGTGGTTTGTTGTCATCATGTCTTCTTGCAGAGTGTAACAAATGGTCTTTGTTGTTTTCTAAATTCTTCTCCTTACCCTTCCTGAATCCCTCTGTTTGAATCTTGTTTTCTCTTCTGTCAGCCGTGGTCATGTACTTTTTCTGCTTGTCAGAAGGAGGATGGATGAATAACTCATTTGTGAGTCAGTAGCAGTTCTGCTTCATAAGTCGGTTGGCAGTGGGTACTGCACACAGCTAGGGATTGTGTTCCTTCCCAGAAGATTCAGTTTTAAGTCAAAATTAGCACTGAAAGAAAAACACAAGTAAGTATGCCTTCCATCCACTGCAGTTTATCTACTGTAGTTTGCCGTGGAAGTGCTTACTACTGTGCCCGTGGAAGGTACTGTCCACCCGCTGAAGAAAGTCATTTAACGTCAGTGAAGCAGAAATCAGTGTAATGCGTTGTGCGGTATTTGTGAGGTTGGTGTCTTACAGAGGTCTGCAGCTGCTCTGCTAGTTTCATAGCACACGGTGGAGTTGCTTTGCCCGGTGTTAATACTGCTTTCTATTTAAGACAGATGTGGGAATCTGTGAATTTAGGCAGAAACACATTCTCTTAAAATTAATGCAAAAGGCTCTTTACTACAGTTTTACCACTGCTGTATTGCTAAATCTATCATTTGATGTACTATTATGCCTTCACTTCTGAAGAACACATATTTGAGTTGCTTTTGAAGCCTAGTGTGGATAATGTGTCGTTCAGAAGGGTTAATCTTTTTGCCTTGAAGTAATACAAAAATGGGTCCTTTTGACTCCATTCAAATTGCAGTCTTAGTTTGGCCAAAGCCAGTGCAGTGTCTGAGAGTGTTTGCTTGGAGATCAGCAGACCATAAGTTTACAAGTGAGACCATCAACACTGCAATTTTTCCAGCCTCACCACTGCACTTGTTTTTATGAGTGGTGCTGCATGCTGAGGTGGTGCCTGGGGACTCTAAAGAACAGGTGGACATGGACATGGTGGAGGCACCACTCTGGGCGGGGGTGAGCTCACAGCTCAGCACTAAGCAGTACTGGTGTTGAGGGTGACTACCACTTTGGAAGTGTTACCGATCTGGTAGGACTTCACGCTGAATGTGTATGCTCTGAAGATTTGTAAATAGTTGTAAGGTTACCCTTCAGAAGTTCTTCAAGCCAAAATAACCTCTGCAGTTTTAAAAGGAAGGAGAGATTTAATTTAACTCGCAGACTATGGACCTTCTCCAAAAAACCCACAGCCTCTTAAGGTGGCAGTTGCAGAATTGTTATGAGGGTAATTGTAGGACCGGCGATCCAACATTCATGGAAGGGATTGCAACAACATTGCTCCATTTTTAAATTATGGATGTGGGCATTTCTCCAGATGCTGGGCCAGCCAATTTCTTACTTGTTGGCTGGAAAAACCTTTTCAAGTAAGAGAACCACTTTGCCTGTCTCTTGACCTGTACCTCTGCCCCTGTGCCTCTGTCATTTGTAAGGCAGAAACACAGACTCTGAGAATGACTCTGAGCTTAGTGGGTGGCTTTTCTGCTCCTGAATATTTTTCCATTTTTAACTGTAGAAGGAAGAGTTTAAGAAATGAATCCAGTAATAAAGGACAGTAAAGGCTTCAAAAGTGTAACTGTTTTGTAAATGCCCCTCCTTCCTGGCACAATCTTACCTAGTCAAGTTTGTGGTGCAGCAAAGCTGTTAGCAATCATTTCTGTTCGTAGAAAGCATTAAGCTGATATGACTGCATGTCTTCACAAAGACTTCAATTTTGCTAATTAATGCTGCACCTGCCATTTACCTCCTTAATTATAAGTGACAGTACTAGTCAGTGTGCTGATTAAAGGTATTTTATAAAGTAAAACATACTGTACAGCAGCTGCTTTATGTGGAGAGCATGCCAAAATAACTTAATAGCCTTTGCACATAGAGTGCTTTTAATGGAAGACAAAAAATATTTAACCCTTTCGTGCTCTAACTTTAGAAATACATAGTAAATGTATTAATGGTTCCGAACAGTAAAATAGTACTGTGGTGCCTAATTTCCTGTGCAATTTCCTGTGTTTTCTCTGAAGCTCTGCTGGATGACTGGGAAGTATTGCAGCTTTAATCCAGCATTGCACCCACTATAAGTAATGTTTTTCCATGAATTTGATTGAAAGCTGTCTCTGTGTTCGAAGTTGAACCTTGGAGTAGCACTTGGAGCTATAATAAAGCACAGTGAAATGCTTTGCAAATTTATTTCTCAGTGGCCTAATGAGGAAGCTCTTTAAAACACTGTCATAAAATTTTAAGTAGGTTACAACCAAAATCAACCTTTGGTTTTGGTGATTACACTTGACTGATATTAGCAAAGCTGAGTAGTTTTACTGCCTTTTGAAAAAAGCACAGAAGTATATGGTTGGAGTTTTTTGTTTGTTTGCTTTTTTCCCCTTAACACTTTTGTAAAAGAAAGTAGCCTCTCAGTCTGTGGGGGCTTTTACCTTTTTTTTCTTATAGACTTTTTGTGACTGTGACAACTAGGCGCTAAAAATTGATTTCTTGGTCTCTTCTTCTTAATGGAGATTGGTGAGATTTCGTGGCATTTGTATTTTGAATAACTGTGAGTATTAAATTGTGCACGGCATGGTATGTTTATCTGACTGTATCATGGTGATGGAGGCTGGTGCATTAATTACCCTCGGTCTGGCAATGAGATGGCAAGGTGTGTAAAAGGGAAGCTGAGAGCGGAGGCAGCTCTTTGGAAAGATAGTGGAGTGCGTGTGGGGGTTATAGGGAATGAACTCCAGATTACCTTAATTGTTCTTCTTGATGTACATTTTGCAGGAATGAAGGACATCTTCTACAGGAGTTTTATTAATGTGGAGCATACAGGTCCTCTTCTCCACAGCCTGCTCCTGAGCTATGTGTTCTTTGGTTTTATCTTCCAAACTGATCCGCCATCTCCTGCTATTTTTTATTGTAATTTTTTTCTCTAAAATGAAATATGCTTTTCTTTTCCTGTCTCTCAATTTTGTCTTTTACTGCAATTTTTCCCTTCCCAGTACCCACTGAATCTTTATTTTGCTTTTTAAAAAAACGCCAGGTTTTAATCACTTTAGGTCATCTTATTACTGTTTTGTCCCAACTGGCATTGCAGTTTATCTGAAAGGTTTGTTACCACCTGGAAATGTCCTCTGTGGATCTCAAACATACTCAGTTCTGCTTCTGTTTCTGAGTAGTGTCAGAACTCATTTCAATCTTTGCACTATCCCACTAATCAAGACTTCCAGTCCATTTCTGTTTATTGCTTTAACTTCTGGGAACATCAGTCTAAATTGACACAGCTCTTTTGAGTGTGGCAGTTGGAGGGTTTCCCAGCCTGGGGAATGCTCATCTTTTTATCTATTTATTTATTTTTATTTTCTGCTTTAGGCTTTTCCATTTTTTATTATGACTAGTCATTTGGTTTCAGGTTACATTGTAGTGTTTCTGTCCAAGCCAATTTGAGTTGATTTTGGAGAGTAAAGAGTCTTGAGAGGGATTTTTGTCAAATATTTTGCTGTTATTCAGATAGTACATCTGTTGCTTTACCCTTCATGTGATCCTTTCAAAGCTGCACAATAAAGCTGGGCTTTTGATTGACGAGACTTACTTGTGCAATTCTCCAGGCTGCTTATTTTCCATTATTACAGTTCTCTCCCTGGTACAGTGATTTCCATTTCTTGTCCCCCCATTCATTTATTTTTGTATGTTGTAGAATCACAGAATGGCCTGGGTTGGAAGGGACCTTAAAGATCATCGAGTTCCACCCCCCCACCATGGGCAGGGACACCTTCCACTATCCCAGGTTGCTCCAAGCCCCGTCCAGCTTGGCCTTGGACACTTCCAGGGATGGGGCAGCCACAGCTCTGGGCAACCTGTGCCAGGAACTCAGCACCCTCACAGGGAAAAATTTCTTTCTAATATGTAATCTAAACCTACTCTCTTAGTTGGAAGCCATTCCCCCTTGTCCTGTCACTCCAGGCTCTTGTAAATAGACTTTCTCCATCTTTCTTGTTGGCTCCTTCAGGCACTGGAAGGCTGCAGGTAGGTCACCCTGAAGCTTCTCTTTTCCAAGCTGAACAATCCCGGTTCTCCCAGCCCTCTGCTCATCCTGATGCCTCCTCTGGGCTCTCTCCAGCAGCTCCAGCTCCTTCCTGTGCTGGGCCCCAGGGCTGGGGCAGCTCTGCAGGTGGGGTCTTACCTGAATGGGGCAGAGGGTAGAATTCCACTGTCCTCTGCTGCCCACTCTGGGGAATCAGCCCAGGGCACAGAGGGCTCTGGGTCCCAGCACACACAGCTGGGGTAGGGCCAGCCCTCACCCACCAGCATCCCCAAGTCCTTCTCCCAGGGCTGCTCTTGACCTGTTCATTCCCAGCCTGGACTGATTCTGAGGATTGCCCCAACACAGATGCAGCTCCAGCACTTGGTCTTGTTAAACCTCATGAGAATCCCATGGGCCTGCTGCCCGATTTCTCTGTGGATAAAAATTAGTTTTTCAGCATAATCAGTGTCTGGATTGCTCTTGCCTCTTTACTGACAATTGTTTTCTCTAAAAGCACTGATCAAGTGCTCAGACTTCTCAAATGCTCAGTTTAGTCACTGTCCCAGCATTATCATTGTCCACAAGCCTTGCTTGGTCTGGGAGGAATGTGTATTGTTTTTATGACTTCTACTTCAGTAATTAGTTTTATAAATCTTTGCTTTCTTACTGCTTTCTTCAACAGTTTAAGTTTCTTGTTGAGAAGGCTTGAAAACCATAGTAGCAGTTTGTATCAGTCCATTGATTGGCCGTCCCTACCAGCATACACCTTTAAGTGAATGCTCAAGTGTTAAAAGTGCTTCTTTTTCCTCTCCTCTTTTTGAGAAAAGAACCAGCACTAAGCAAATCTGTTTGACTATGTTCTACCAGAGTTTTTTAATATCCGGATGTGGCTTCAGACCACAGAATGAGATAGCATGTCTCATTCCTGTGGTGTGACAGGGAATGTTGATAACTCCCACCAGGCATTTCTTATTTTATACTTTATGTAATGTGCTACCAGGAGTACTGAGTTGAGTGATATAAACTCCTGATAACATTTTGAAATATCAGAGAATCTAAGGGGTTTTTTTATCAGGCATGCCCTGTGTTTTTCTACAGAAAACCTGCTGCTGGTGGGAAGGTGAGCTGCGGCAAAAGAAATGTCCATGGGGGTTTGCCAGCAGTGCTCCAACAAGGCTGTACACCTCCACACTGCCTTCTGCTGTGCCACTGCCTGGCCTGAGGGCAGAGCTCTCCTTCTTGTTGCCTTGCATTTGGGAAGGCGCTCCAGTGAAAAAAACCTCGAGTGAAATACCTACAGTGGTTCCTCTATTCTTGCACTTCTAAAATTCCACATTCTTAGCTCTTGATGTTAACTGGTTTCCTTATGTTTTTTATTCCCTGTGACCTGTATGCTCAGGAAGGACTCTCTGAAAGAGTGTGGTCTCTGTTGATAAACAGAAAAGAAAAAACAAACCCAACTGTTCTGTTAAAATATGTTAGAGAAATGTATCATGAATATTAATGCTTCTTAAAAGCTAAATGTGAGTGTAAAGCAGGCAGACTGTGTTTTGCTGCTGTGTACCCCTTGCTGGAGCTCTGGCAGTCAGAGCAGGTGGCCACAACCCCAGTCCTGGGGGACACCAGATACTTCTTTGTCTGGCAGGGGCAACGTGATGTAGTGGATAGGGCACTGTGTACAAGGGTAGGTTTTGTCTTTCTTTCTGCCCATTGAGTTGTGTCAAGTTCATTTAATTTCTTTGTGGTTTAGCTTTCCTTACAAGTTGTAAAATGGGAATATTATCATCCCCTTCCCTCTTAAAGCTGTTCAGGTATCTAATGCTGCTGTAAAAATCAGTGCTGGTTTGTCTCATTCTCTTACCGATTAATATGGGAGCTGTGAGACATGCTACTCACATTCCAGAGCTTGCTATCGTGCTTTCATGTGGGATATTAGATACTGCTTGTTTCCCCTCTAATATTGGTGTTTTTCCAAAGTACAAGCAGAACATCTGCTATTGACAGATTTGGTATGTAACCTTCTTTGTTAAGAAGCATGAATTGAGACCAGTGTTTGAGTGGAACACTTACTATATAGTGACCTAGAAATTACACTTAATATCTTTACCACTATAATTCTTGTGCTCTTTTTATTTGAGAAGAGAGCTTTCTAATGAGTATTTGTCATCAGTTTAATGCTGCAAGATTATCTTTTGGGGATTTCAGTGTGTAAACATTTCCTTAGTCACGTTTCTCTCTGTATAGAGCCCTTGACTCCAAGGAAGAATTTTATTTGCAGAGAGAAAGAAAGCAAAGGTTACCAATTGCAAGTTTTCTGTGTTTTTGTTGGGTAGCTCTTGGATAGTATCTCTTAAATGTCTAATTGAGACACTGCTGCTTGAGGTAGAATTTATAGAAAGTCTAAAGAACTGTTCATCTTTTGGGAATGCCTGTAGTGGGAATAGCTGAGCAGGAGCAGTGAGACTGTATACTTGAAGTAGATGAAATAGGTAGGTCAGTGTTTGGCTTTTACTAGCACTAACTGTGACATTCTCCTCAATACTTTATTTCGGATATCCTAAGTCTGATGGCCTTAGGATATTGTTGCTCCTAGTTATTCTGATTCTGCATGACCTGTGTGTAGCACTGGGAAGTCCAGTATCACATACCCAGCATCTTGTGTCCAGCTTCATGCTTGTGGACTCTATTGTTCTGCCCCTCAGACAGATGGGGCTTCTCTTGCAGTCCTGCTTGTTTTCCAGTCCCAGTTGTCATCTTCAGCTTGATTTCTTTTAAAGTCCATTATTTTCTCAGAATACGTCTTACTGTCGACTGTATCAAAAGGAGCAAGGAGTCTGAGTTTACATGTGTGCAGGTAGTTTTGTCTTTCAAAAGGAGCAAGGAGTCTGAGTTTACATGTGTGCAGGTAGTTTTGTCTTTCAAAGAACGTAGCCATCTAGAGAATTGTGGAAAGGGAATACCATTAAGGTAGTCAAAACATTGCTGGAGGCTGTCTGTGATACCAGCAAGCCCGTTAGTACTGTTTTGTTTTAATCTAGCTTGATGCCTTCTAATCTTCTTGTTTGAGATAGTGAAATTCCTTTGGAATATAGAGGTGATGGCATTTTTTTGGACAAAGCCAGGAACATCTGCTGGTGTCTTGTGAAGTGTGCTGTGTTGTTCTTCTTAGCAGTTCTTGACACCCTCTTGTTTGGTTAATGCTTTGCCATCTGTTAACTTGATGATATTGTAATGAGAAGGGAGTTTATTGGTGAATCTCTGACAGCATTAAAACATTGCTTTTGCATCCCTTTTCCCCTTACATTTTCTAATGTATTTCTATTCTTCTGCTTTAGATTTTGCCAAGGTTGTTACTCTATGTCTGCATCTCTCTGAAACTTGTACTCTGCTTTAAGCTCATTCTAGCAAGGACTGAGAAATGAGTTGTTGACCATGCCATGTAGAACTTCAGTTGCTGAAGATTATGCTTGTCCAGTTTTCTCCTTGTGCATGTGCTTTCCCTCATTTAAGTGAGGAAAAATGTGGTGTAATTCATGCTGTGACTGGCTGGTGCTAAGTGTCTGTGTGCTGCAGTGCCACATGCAGGCACTACCTGCAGGGTAATGTAGGCATTTAATTTGCTCAAGACGAAGTGATTTTGCCATAAAGTGGTGTTTTATATCTGTTACTCTGAATATGAAAGTCAGGGTTGAATGGAAGAAGCAGAAAGCTTTACTGTGAAGTTCACTAGTTTTAGCCTTTCTATCTGAGTGCATCAAGAATCATCCTCTCCTGATTTTGTGATACAAGCTTGGTATATTTTTCATGTATTTTAGGCAATAAAACTTGTAGAACCTATTAAGAGAGTACTGTACCCTGAACATTATTGTGTAGAAGTCTTTATTATTGGTCTGTTCTGTTACTGTTCCAACTATGTTAATTCTTACTTTTAATTATTGCTGGTGAGAATATCACTTTCTGGTATTTACCAGGAGCTGTGTATCCAAAAGACAATAAGACTTGTGGATCTGTATTTTAATTGTAGGAGAGTCTTTAGCATGGCATGGTGCTTTGTGTCAGTACTTGCTGTCTTCCTCCCTGGCATACTAGGAGTTCCTCAAAATGGTTGTTGACTGGTTATTCTGAGATTCCTACTGCTCCTTTTAAAAAAACACATTAAGTTAATGCTGTTGGTTTTTGTTGGTTGGTTGGGGTTTTTTTGGTGGGTTTTTTGTTTGCTTGTTTGTTTGTTTTTTGAGGTTTTTTTTTTTTGCTAAAGCCAGATACAGGGATTAGAAGTTGTAGGTAATTCTCATTATTTGCCCTAATATACGTTCAGTGATGGCATGTGTGGTCAGCCATCCAGAGTACTGCTTTGTTGTCTGTGCCATTTGATACTTAATTAATATTTCATTTTGCAGAAGAGCAGTTTCATCACGTTGGTGCTTATGGTATGCTACACCTATTGCTTTCTTTTAAATGTAACAGTGGAGTAAGAAATGCTTCTTCCAGAATAGCTGCAAAACACAGACAAGGCCAGATGTGAGGGCTTAAAGAATTCTCTGAAACCATTCAAATCTTAACATTAAAGGTGTATAATTTGTTTAATATTCATAGTGAGCATACCATTTGGAGTATTTTTTTTTCCTACATTAATATTTTACATTCTAGGCTATGCAGTAAGATAAGTAATCTTGAACTAGGAACTCCAACTGAAATGCTGAAGAAAAGCTAAATCGGACTACTTCAGGAAAAGCTGAATTTCATTTTAGAGCTGATCCAATGTGAAAACGAAAAACTGAAAATCGGTCCTAGAAGCACTGAAACATGAAAATACAAAGCAACCTTTAGGAATAACTGTTAAATATATTGAAGTTTGGACAAACGTTTAGATGCAAATGAAAGCATATACATGTATATCAGCAATTAGGCTGCAAATACATTAGCGATTGGTTTAGATGCATTTCTTTCAGGAATAGCTATCAGCTGCTGTAAATTCTGTTCACAGTTTTTCTTTGGCATTTGTGATGTAGATCCATCTCATTTTACCTCTCTTCTGAATACAGTTCTGAAACTAGAACACTTTTCATCATGTTGGTATTACAAGGCTGTTGCTCCAGAGTCCTTTAGCATACAAAGAAATGTTGCTTAATGGAATTCTTACAGTAATGTCGAATTTGTACAGGTCTCTTAAGATTTGAATCTTGAGAGATGTTATGAATTCTTGTGCAATATAATGAACAACAGGTTTAAAATGTTTTTAGACGATGAGACCAAGTTTTTATTGGGTTTAAAGTGGAAATATAACATGGTTGATAAACTACTGCAAAGAAATTGTGATTTGAATTCTGTCCAAATATGTAAAAGCTTTAAAATAAATTTTTGGTGTATTTATAAATACACAGAGCTGTCATAGCTGTTCATCTTACTGATGGATAAACAGAGGAGTCAGTGTTGTATTCCTATTTGAGGATCACATCAAAATGGAGGCAATCTTAATACTGTGGTCTGGCAAAATCTGAGCTGGTATGATTTGGTGAAGCATGTTGATTTTTAAACATGCCATCATGTACCACTGTGAATTTAGTTAAACCAAATGGAGAAGTTTATTCTAAACTTGGATTTTTTCACTAAGATGAATAACTGACTGGGATCTATGATTACTAGCTTTTAATACTGTGCTCTCTTACACTTTTACTGGTGCTTTCTGTGTTTGATAAATGTGTATAAGATAAATGAAGTACAGTTATTATAAGGTATTAATTTACTCTTTGACTTAAAGTTTCACACTGTATTTTTACAGTGAAAGTTTTGCTGCTGCTCCCCCACCTATTTTTTCCTATTGCTACCTCAGTAGAATTTCGTTTAAAATAAAGTTGTCACTTGTTGTCATTGAAGGATGAATCTTCAATATTTGGTGCTTAAATAAAATCAAAGCTGTTAAAATAAGGCAGTGTATTAGAATTCTTAAAACATAGCTTCGCATCTTTAGGCCATCTTCAGCATTTCCCAATCACTTTTAAAATCCTGAGAGTAAGAAACCCAAGTAGGTGATCTAGATGGGGTAGAAAAACATAGAAGAGAAATGAGTTTCATGGGAAGCATCAGCAGAAAGTAAACAGCTTTGATGTTTAACTCAAAATAACTCAAGGGTTTTCACCGGAAATTGGGATGAATTGTAAGTGGTGAACTAGAGACAGTCTCTTGTTTAAGGGGTCCTTTGTGGCTGAAAATCAGAAAAATGAGGACCATATTCATGTAAATTAACATCGGTGCAGGACTCTTACATTTTCTTTCTAATGGCCATGTCCACTGCGATGCCAGATTTTTGCCTAGATGCTTGGCCATGCGTACATGGTCATGTTCCAGGAGTCTGGAGTTGCTTATCTCCACTATAAGATAAAATGATGACTCCTCTTATTCTGGAAGTTAACTATTGACAATTCTAATTAACACTGGTATTTGCTTGGCTGGAGCTGTAAAACTATAGGGAAGGGATATTAAGCCTTTTTAGGGCTGATGTGCATTATTCTCTGTGGGGTTTTCCAAGCTGTGTTGTCAGGGAATCTAAACAATTTTGCACACCCCAAGCCCCTGTCTGAAGCCTGTAAAAATTAGGTCATTGCTTCTGTTCACATCTGTTCACAAAAGGGTTGGGGTTTATTTTTGTGTAGGTGAAGAGACGTGATTCAATAATATCTGGGATAATATCTTCCACTTGGGTTATCCTTCTAATTAATTTATGGCTTGCTGTGGGGTTTTTTGCATGTAGTCTCTGCAGTGATTAATCAGAATTCTGAAACTGGCAGCCCATAGCAGTGTTAAAAATGACAAAGCCAAACCTAAAAGTTGTAACCAGTTAACTTACTCTAGTTTCTTGTGAGTCATTTGTAGAGAGAAGCACTCCTCATCCCTGGGAAGTATCAGATGTACTTGTAATTATGATAACTGAATGTAACTTCTGATTTTCATTATGCCAGTGAGCATTTCATGGAAGATACCCTGTGACAATGGTGATCAGTGCTAGACTTTAGCCTGCTTTGCATTCAAATTGGATAAAAATAGGTACTGAGCCCTGTATCTGCTCAGGAATTTGCACTGGAACTTTTTAGAGTAACTACCGTGTTGTGCATAATTATCTTTCATTGAGCCCCACTAAACTGGGGAAAAAATGGAAAAGAGTAGAGAGAATATGGAGAGGTTCCATTGAGGATCACAGGATCATAGAATGGCCTGGGTT
>VZRS01005493.1:0-17783 GCA_013398055.1 Ifrita kowaldi
GGCAGCACTGCAAACGATGGGCAGTTTCATACATAAAACAATTTGTTTGGCTTTCGCATTCATGGAATGATGAGCAATTAATTTAAAATATGAGTGTTGTTGACTCCACCGCTGCCGCCCTGTGCAACTTCTTCCAACGTCTCACGCCTCTGCCAAGGGAAAATTCTTTCAGATACTGAATGTGAACCTAGCCGGACATGACTGCAGGACTTAGACTCAGCAAATGGAAGTGAGTTTAAGCAATAGTACTAATGAAAAAAAAAAAAACCAAAAAAATTTTTAAAACCTCCTCACATGGGAGAAAAAAACCTAATAGGAATAGGAATAGGAATAAGAAAATTATGATGATGGAGAAATAGCTGTTGTATATAGGAGGAAGAAGAAAACGGAATAGAATAGGAATAAGAAGAAAAAGAGGAAGAAGAAGAAATAGTAGTAAACAATAGGAATATGAAAAAGAAAGGAATAACCATAAGCATAACAACTGAATAAGAATAACTAGAATAAGAAGAATATGATATAGAAGAAGAAGAAGAAATAGTATTAGTGAATAAGAAGAAAAATTAAAGTAGGAATAAGAAGAATATGATAAAGAAGAAGAAGAAACATTAGTAGTAAATAAGAATAAAAATTACAATAGGAATAAGAAGAATAAGGGTAAGACAAATAAAAAGAAGCAAGATTCCTAGTAGTAATTAATAATAAGAAGAAGAAGGCAAAGGAGAAGAAGGCAAAGGAGAAGAAGGCAAAGAAGAAGAAGAAGACTAAAATGAAGAAGAAGAAATAGGAAATAGTAATAATAAAAAGAAGGCTATCAAATTAAAATACACATCCACTAGAATCCCCTTTGGCAGTGGTGTTGTAGGGAGCTCTTTGAACATTCCAGATGGTTTTGTGTAATTTGGGTCAGGAATGAGCCCAACTGCACGTCCCTCTGCTCTGGGCACACACAAGGCACTGCAGCAGCACAGCTCCTCCAGATGTGCCTCTGGACATGGTGCTGTCCCTCCCCTCCTCTCCCACTGGCCTTGCTCATTGCTCTGCTCACCTTGCTTCTCATGGAGTTTTCCCAGTTTCCCAGCCCAAATCCTGAGCAGTGTTCACATTCCAGTTGTTACAAGAGAGGTGCTTGCAGAGCATTCCATAGAATCCTTGAGATTGGAAAAGCCCTCCTAAGTCACTGACTCCAGGCTGTGCCCGATGCCCACCTTGTCCCCAGCCCAGAGCTCTGAGTGCCACGTCCAGGCCTTCCTGGGACGCCTCCAGGGATGGGGACTCCAAACCTCCCTGGGCAGCCCCTTCCAGTGCCTGACCACCCTTCCCATGGAGAAATCCCTCCTGATGTCCAACCTGAGCACAGCTTGAGGCCCTTTCCTCTCATCCTGTGGATTTGCAGGGTCCCATCTGGCTTGGCCTTCTCCTGGGATCAGCTGCTGCTTCTCTGATTCCCTGGAGCCCTCTGGACTTTCCCTGTACAGTGGGGTTTGCCTGAGGCCTTTTTCTCACTGCCTGAGCTGATAAAAGACAGAACTCGCTTCTTTTGTGTGCAGGGCTGAAATCTGATTGATCCTTCCGTGCCTGGCTCTCCGGGTGAGGTGTGTGATAGTCTGGCTTTTCATTCTGTTATCGCTACAGATTTTATTTCTCATTCCAGCGAGAATCTTTAAATTGCACTCTTTGGACAATAATTGCCAGCAGAAACACATCTCCTTTTCACGAATTTTAATGCTGCTCCTAAGTCTGGATGCAGCTCCTTTTGGAGCCCTTTTCCAGGGGACTTTAGCCCCCTTGTTCTAAATTCCTTCTTTTCGCTGTGATTTTTGGGATGATCCCTCCAAAGCAAACATGCAGCATTATTGCAAAAGCTTAAATCCTTAGCAGAGACATTTCCACCATTAGAGGTGCTCTCACAACTCCCCAGTTGGGGCTCCACCATCGGCCACACCTTTGCCTTCCACAGCTTTCAAGATCCACCAGGAAAATCCCCCCAGGGAACTGCAGTCAGTACAGCACTCCTCAGGCAATGGGCAGGGTGCGAAGCGAGGTTGGGATGGGGTTTTCCTCCCTTTTTCAACCACAGTTGATAAATACGAGTGTGTGTGCAGGTGAGATCCCTTTGGAACCCCTCAGCCCTCAGGATTTTCCTGAAGCTGGCAGCATTTTGCTCCAGGACTTTTGCATTTTAAAGCATTCCCTGTATCCAGGCCTCTCTGGACAAATACTTGGTTTTGGAGTTTTTTGTGGCTCCCACTCAAGATCCAGCAAATCCAGGCCTTTCTCCTGTGCTCCTGCTCCAGCCTCTCTCCAAAACCAGGGCTGTGCAGGGATGATCGAATCTCCCTGGGTTTGCTCTCACAGCCCCTGAGGGGAAGAGGAGGGATCAGCCTGTGTTGTGTCATTGGCATCCTTGCAAAGGAGATGCTCAGCTGGCTATCCTGGGAATACAGACCTGGATAAGGTCCCACTGGATCCCTTTTTTCAAGGCTCCCAAAGCAGGTTTGTTGCCCTCATTGTTGCTCCAGAGCTTTAGTCTGTGGCTGTTCCATGTCCTCTGATCCCAACCCCGAACGCTGCCACATCCAGGTGGTGCCACAGGGCACTTGGGCACCACGGTTGGAGCTCTCAGGTGCCCCCTGAAGAGCTTGGAGGGGTCCCAGCCTCTGGAAAGCTTTAGTAGGGATGTCCCGCAGCATCCCAGGGCAATGCCAATACCTGCCACAACTCGTGTGTGAGGAGCAGAGGGGGAGCAGCCAGGCTGTGCCCTCCCACAGGGAAAAGCTGAAATCCCCCTGGAACATGGCTGCAGTCTCAGCTCTTTCTCTTTCCCTCGGCAAGAAAACCTTTGATTTATGAGCTACACCTGGGCTTTAATGCCAGGCTGTGGGCAGGGCCCTGGAGGTGCTGCCACCCTGCCCAGCAGGGCAGCTCTGTCCCGGGGGAGCACAAGCCCTGGAGTTCTTCACCTGCCCCCTCCATCCAGGCAGAGAATGACACAAACAATCTGGGATTCTGGGCATTTGTGGAGAATTCTGATTTTTTCAGCAGAATTCCCACATCCTCTGCCCCAGCACCCAGGTTTCCTGGGATGGACAGAGGCTCCATGGCCCTTTCTTGGTGTAAAACACATTACTCACCTTGCCAAGGGTTTTCCTTGCTGAAAATAGAGTGTCCACGAGGAATTGTCCTCATTGTTCCCACGGTGACAGTGATGAGAGGCTGGGCAACAAAGCACGGCCCCAGCCAGCCCCACACCTGAGCAGCGGGGCTGGGCAGGGCTGGAGAGATGATCCAAACTTTGGCCATTTCTTTTGAATCTTTTTAGGAGAGGAGATTCACAAGCTTCAGGGAGGTCCTAAAGCCATGAATGTTATTTTCTCTGGAAGTATTGCTGGCCCCTGTGCAGAAAGGAGGGCTGTATTCGCACTGGCAGTGTCCAAGGCCAGGCTGGACAGGGCTTGGAGCAGCCTGGGACAGTGGAAGGTGTCCCTGCCCACGGCAGGGGCTGGGAATGGATGAGCTCTAAATATCCTTCCCACCCAAACCACCGTGTGATTCCCTGATTCCGTGAGTCAGTGACTGTCCTGAGCCTGACATGGTTTGAATCAGGCACTTACAGAGTTGGTGACCAGGTTTGTAAGTGCCCCAGGGCTGTGAGCCTCTTTCCACACCTGCTGGATTGCCAGGGCAGCTCTGCTTTGTGCCGCTCAGCCCCCAGCCCCAGCATGGTGACAGTCGGGGTCCCCAGGCACTGGGCTCGGGCTCAGCTGCCACGACTCGCCGGTGGTGTGCAGCAGTTCATTTCCTGCTCTGTGGATTTTACCAGAAATTACCTTTTTTATTGTCATGTTTCTGTTTCAGATCAATAAGAGATAACAGGCAGCACTGGGCTGGGAAAGGATCCCTGGGAGAAATTTCCCCTTGGAAAGAAGAGAACAAAATAAATACTACAAAGTTTAAATCCACAGAGTGGGTTTAATCCCTGAATTGAGCAGTGAGTTATTCTGAGATTTCATGGAATAGTTTGGGTTGAAAAGGATCTTTAAAGGCCATCTGGTCCAACCCCTGCAGTCAGCATGGACATCTTCAACAGGATCATCAACCAGATCTTCCAGATGGTGCCCAACATTCTTTGCCCAACACTTCCAACATCCTGGAGCTGACAGTCCGACAGAGCCACAGCAGGACCCAGGTGCTGCTGCAGGGCTGCATTTGCAGATGTTTTGCTGTGACTGTCCCACTCAGCATTCCCAGCCTGACCTGCCAGCCTGGATCCTGGGGCAGGGTCGCAGCACGGCTCCCAGCAGAGCCCGGGATCTCGCGGCCCTGTGGGTGTGCCCACCCGAGGTCCAACGGGAATGATGGCGGAGGAGAGGCTGCTGTGGGAGGATGCTGGCTGCTCTTCCCAAGGGAAGTGCAGGACCCCCTGGGACACCAGGCACTCAGGGATGCTCCTTCTGGTCCAACACTCGCGAGGAAGAACAAAGCAGGATGAATCTCACAGTGAGAAAAGCAGGAGAAATCCAGCTGAAAAATGATGCCCACGCGCAGGACAGACATCGGCCACTTCCTCACTTCCTGCTGGAGGAGGGAGTTGTCTTCCCACCCTTGTAGGACAGACATGGGGCTGCTCCAACGTGCAGAGAACCAGGACAGAGGCTCTGGTGGAAATTCCACCTCATCCCAGAGTTCGGCACTGCAACACCCAGAAGCTTTGGAGCCAGGGGACGAGCAGGACTCTGTGCCTGCTGTGGCAACCCTGCTGTGAAACTGAGCTTCATTGCTGGGGGATGCAGCCCTGGGATGTACTCCCAGATTCCCCACCTTGGGAAATGGGTGAAGAAGTTCCATTTTTAGCAAACCATCACTTGGCACTCCGTGTGAGGCCAGCACTGCTCCCAGTGCTGCTGAGCAGAGCAAAAACCCTGGCTCAGGTGCTCGAGGAGGCTCAGGTGCCTCTTGCTCCGTGTGAGAGCCTTGCAGGGGCTCAGCCATTGGAGTGTTTGCTTCCATGCTTCTTCTTGGATGTTCAGGCCTGAATTTGCATTTTCAAGTCCCACAGCTCTGCCTCTTCAGGGGGAAGTGCTCACCCGAGGAGGGAAGCATGTGGGATGAGGAGTGCATGTGGATCCTGCTGGGAGCAGAGCAGCTCGTTCATCACCTGAAGTGCTGCTCAGTGTTTGTGATGAGCTCTGCCACGCCAAGAACCCACTCCCCGTGAGGGGTGGATAAACCCCCACAGCCTGGGCATCACGTCTGGATCACAGCTCATGCTGTGCAAGGAGCAAGTCAGGGGCAGGGCCTCCTGGTGTGTTCCCAGGTTTATTCCCACAAAATCACTTCTGTCCTTCCTTCGAGGGAGGAAGTATGGAACAGCAAAGGAGATTCCTGTCTCAGCTGTAATTTCTATCAGCAGCAGAACAGCCAGGCTGCATCTCGTTCTTCCCAAGTCACCCTCCTGATCCTGCACAGTGCATTTTCCATGCAGTGGGATGGCATTTTCCCAGCCGGGACAAGGGTTTGGGTGAGGTGACAGAAAGGGAGAGATGTGCCAGGGACAAGATGAGGATAAGAAAGGATCTGTTACAACTCAGAGAGCCACTGACTAAACCAAACCGGGGTAAAGACTCGGCTGTGGGGACACAGCGGGAAGGGAAGGAGTTGTCTACAAGCTTTTTTATTTCTATTCCATCTCGCCCGGTCACTGAGTTCCTCCTCTCCCAGAAATGTGGTTATTCAAGTTTACATTCTAATAAAACTGGATTTAGAGTTTAAAGACCCCTTTGGTCTTTGGAGAGAGTTCACTCAAGGAAAGGTGTGGGCACGCACTCTCTGCTCACTGTTTTGGGAGCCCAGTGCCCTGCAGGGCCCTGTGGGGCTGGAGCAGGATGCAGGGGCAGGATGCAGGGGCAGGATCCAGGGGCAGGATGCAGGGGCAGGATGCAGGGGCAGGATCCAGGAGCAGGATGCAGGGGCAGGATGCAGGGGCAGGATGCAGGAGCAGGATTCCTGGCACGGACCAGGGAGGAGAGGGAGGCGAGGAAGCCGCCGGATGAGGGTGATGAGGGGTCTGGGAGCCTGCTCTGGCTCAGATTAGCTCCTTGATTACTGCGCTGTGTTCTCATCAGAGGAGAAGAGGGTTTGATCAAAGGCAGATTACCTCAAACGCGGAGAGGAGGTTTCATTAGAGAGGCTCAGATGATGGGAAGTAACTGAACTCATCTTCTGAGCAGCGCAGCTGAACCCTTCTGGAAGGGCTGCTCTCCCATCCCCCTGTTCCAGCAGCAGCTCCCAGCACACACAGACCCTGGAGGAGGCCCTGGTGCTCAGAGATGCTCCAGGACTGACAGTGGAACCTGGATGTTTGTCCTCACCACAGATTCTGTCTCTTGCTGCCACGATTAACCTGAGGAGGAAGGCTCTTCCAAACCCCCCTCCAATGGGAGAAGTAGAATGGGAAACCTCCAGCAACCCTGTGCACAATCAGCCCAAAACCTGATGAGAGAGCGTTCAGCACCCAAAAGCTGGTTTAAGAGTGTGTGTTCAGCACCCAGCTTTCTGCTGAGGCTGCTGCAGCTCTGCTGCTGCTGGAGCAGGACAATTCCTCTCCTGCTTCTTGTCCCCTTGGTGCATAGCCCTGCACAAGCTGGTGACTTTGAAACCAGCATCTTCCAGGAGATCCAACAGCTCTTCTTGCTCAGCTCTCCCCAGATTTGCCTCCAGAGCCTGGCATGTTTAAAAGTGGAAATAATTGCTTGGGTTTTATCTGTCCAAACAGAGCTGTGAGTGAGTAGATGCATCCCATCTTCTGCTCCCCAGAGCTCGTTGTCTTGGTTGTCTTTGCAGCTGACAGAGAGAAATTGGCACTTCCAGGGCATAGGGAGGCCTCTGCTATCGGAGATGTCTGAAGAAATGCAGCCAAGCTGCTCCCAGGAGCATCCCTGCTCCCCACTGACACCGGCATTCCAGACACATTGCTCTGAAGGGGCACAGGAGAGGAGAGCCTGGTGTTTGCCCTGGGCAGCAGAGCAGGTTTGGAAAAGCAGAATATAGAACCGAGTTAGGGAACCACAGGAAGGTGTAAAGCGATCCTGGGGCAGGGCTGACAGCACAACTCCTCCCTTTCCCAGGGGATTCCTCACCCAGGGATTGGTGTCAGGGAGAGCTGGGTGGTCACTCCTTGGAGCTGGACTCCCAGAGCTCTCAGCCCTTCCCTCGTCCCCACCGCCTCCTCTTCCCTGCTTTCTTTTATTCATTAAAATTCAATTTGTGTTCAAGCTGCTGCAGACTCAGAAATGTACCCAGAGCCTGTCCTGGGGGAGCCATCCCTGGGCATCCCTGAGCTCTCCCAGCCAATTTCCTACACTGCCAGCAGTACCAGTGTCCACTGGGTGCTGGTCCTGCCAAAACCAGGCTCTAATTGGGCTGTAGAGAGTGTCCTTCACAGAATGATCAGCACTGGGACACTCCTGGCAGGAGGAAGCTTTGTCCAGGCTTTGGATGAGTTGGACCTTACACCCTCTGCCTTGGAAGAGAGCTCCAAGTGCTCATGCAAACATTTACAGGTGAGGGGAGGAATGGGCTCAGGATATTTTAATCCTGATATTCCTTAATATCCAAGGGCTTTGCACTGCAGTGAATGTCACCCTCAGCATCCCATGTGGAGCATCCCTTGGCTCCAAGCTCAACCCCTCCCTGCGGGTTTACAGCAACCCCTCAGGACAAGACCAGGATTTTCCTGGGAAAGGGAGGCTGTGTGAAGATCTGAGCTGTCCAAAGTCTAACAGAGCTCTCCTCTGAGTGCACGGAGGGCAAACCAAGAAAGCCAAACAGGAAACAAATAGACACCTGGCCCAGGCAGGGCTGAACTGCTGGAGGGAACACCTGTTGGCTGCTTTCAGAGTCCTTAGGTGGAGATCAGGGAAAGGTTCTTCCCCCAGAGGGTGCTGGGCACTGCCCAGGCTCCCCAGGGAATGGGCACGGCCCCGAGGCTGCCAGAGCTCCAGGAGCGTTTGGACAGCGCTGCCAGGGATGCCCAGGGTGGGATTGTTGGGGTGTCTGGGCAGGGCCAGGAGCTGGATCCATGATTCCTGTGGGTCCCTTCTCACTCAGAATGTTCCATGATCCTGTGATTCTAAAAAGAGATGTAAAGAAATCATCTCTTGAGACAACCATGGACTGTGGGACTTTATCTCTGCTCTTTGATCTTGCACTGCTGGGATGAAGGAATCCCCCCTTCCTTCACCCAGCTCCTGAGGACCCTTGCCAGAAATGAGGATTTCAGTGCTCACCCTGCACACCTGAACAAGGCTTGAAGACGATGGGAACAGAGCCTTGTACAGCTCCTCTTGCTTCTTCAGCTTTTCTTTCCCTGCCCTGTCCCTCTTCTCCCTTTCCTTATTTCCCTCCTTGCACAGGGTTCTGGCTTTGCTGGGTGTAACTGCATCCTTTGGGGTATGGACGAGGCCCTGGAAGGGTTAAGCAGGTTCCTGGGTGATGTGCCTTTGCCAGGTCCCCAAGAACAGCTCACTGGATGTACTGAAGCTGTTCCTCCAACACTCACTTGCCATTTGATCTCTCACCAGAGACAGATTTTCTGCTCTGCTGCTCTTTCTGGCCGTGTTAACGTGATTTGAGCCTTGTTTTGCCTCATAGAAAGCAGAATCAAATTCCAGCAGTGGCAGCACCTCAGCCTGGTACCATTCCACTGATTTATTCCCCCTGCCCCAAAAGCACAGTTATTGCTCTCTGCAGTAACGTCACAGAGACTTCAGACAAGGGGCCTTGCTCTGTTAAGGGTTTCTGTGGCTGAAGAAAAGTAAGAGATGCTGTTGCAAGGGAAGAGTTAATATGCTCCAAATTCCCTTCCCCCTCCCCAAATTCCTCATTAAAGCTGACATCTGCTCTCCCGGGTGCTCATTGCCGGGAGAACTCCACAAGTGCCACTCTGGGATGTGACAGCGTCTTCTCTGTACCCTGTGGTGCTCAGATCCCAGTTAATCCATCAGGAGAGGGCATGGGAAGGATTTCAGCAGCCAAGGGAGCTCAGGAAGTGTGGCAGGGCTGTGGCGGAGAGGGAGGACAGAGAAGAGGAGGTGGGACAGAATGGGACAGCAAAGAGGAGGGGTACGGAGCTGAAAAAGGACCAAGAGCCCTAGGAATTGCTGGAAGATGCATGGCCACCAGATAAAGTTACCTGGGACAGGGAACTCTTGGGAATTCCCATCCCCGAGCTCCCAGAGAGCTGCATTCCATGACCTTTGAACCAAGTCCTTCCACTTTCTCCCAGAGCAGCTCTGGAATAGACCAAAACCTCATCCCTGCATCCCCCGGTTCTTGTTCCTGCCAGGATGGGTGGATCGTTCTCCCAGCCGGTGTTCCCCAGCCCTGCCCTCTGGAAATCAGGCTGTGTGAGCATCCCTGTCCATGGTCCCTTGGGAATGTCACAGGCTGGGCTGGTGTCTTTGGTGCATGAATCTCCTCGGAGGATGGAAAACCAGAGGGGGAAGGAAAGCAGTGGAACTCCCAACCCAAGATTTTGGGACCCCTGAGGCCAAGAGGCAGCCTGAGCTCTCAGCCCTGCTCTGAGTAATGACTGCAAAACATTTTTTCCTGTAGCCTCCCCAGTGCTTACTTCCAGGGAAGGAAGAAGCCCAAGGAGAGGGCAGAGCCTTAGGAAGACACCTTGGATTGCCCCCCATCGATCCGTAACTCCTGTGTCAATGGTGCGTGCCCTGACCTGGGACAAACATGGTGATCCCAGGCCCCAGAGAAGCAGATCGTTGCTGCAGTGCACCCAAGCACCAGGAGTTTAAATCCACCCCAGGCTCCACGGCATTGCTTTCCTTCCTGAAGAATTGGAGGAAAGAAAAACAGTGAAGACAATCCCATTATAAGGTGCAGGCCTTTGTCTCCTCCGGGGACAACACCCAGGTCCCTGCAGGTGCAGAGGAGATCAGCAGCTCCTTTCTTCTCTGAGGATTTCCCAGTCTTTTCCCCAGAGATTGACTGTGCTCACTGCCCTGGGAATAAACACGCCAAGACTTTTTGTGCTGGGAGCAACACAAGTGCCACTCTGGGATGTGACGTGGTCTTCTCTGTACCCAGTGGTGCTCAGATCCCAGCTGATCCATCAGGAGAGGGGTGTGGGAAGAAAAGGCCCTGGAGAGGGCATGGGAGGGATTAAAGCAGCCAAGAGAATACTCATTGATCAAGTGGGACCATTGCCTGCTCTTCACAGAATCACAGGATCATGGAATGGTTTGGGCTGGAGGGACCTTAAAGCTCATCCTATCCCACCCCTGCCATAGGCAGGGACCCCTCCCACTGTCCCAGGCTGTTCCAAGCCCCGTCCAGCCTGGCCTTGGACACTGCCAGGGATCCAGGGGCAGCCGCAGCTTCCCTTGACAACCTTTTCCAGTTCCTCTTGGAGGTCTCTGGAGCGTCGCTCTCTGCCAGCAGCTCTATCAGCCCTTTCCTCAGCAATGACAACACCAGCATTCCCACTCTGGATATCATCTCTCTCCTGGCCATCAGTGCCGGGAAAATACAGACCAGACACTTGGAAAATCCAGGCAAAGCTCTGGGAAGTGCCAGCCAGGTCTGGGATCCCACTGCAGCATGCCTGGCATACCAAAGGTACCTGGGACCCCTCTCAAGTCCCCAGTGCCTGGGAAAGGCCTCTGCCTTCTCCCCTTCCTCCTCCTGTTGGGAATGGGCTGGGATTCCCTCCGGGCAGCTGAGGCAGGAGGAGGAGCAGCTGCAGCCCCCACGTGAGGCATAGAGAGAGAAATCCCAGCCCTGCTGAGGCAGGAGTCAAACCTCGTTAGCGTTATTGCACATTAGAGATGGTCATTATCTAACAGCAAAGGTACTGCACCCAACGCGGGGTAATTTATTTTGGACCTCGTTATGATGGATAAAGATTAATTAATCACTGTGCTGGAAGTTAGTGGTTGCCTAGGGAGCCATGATCATGACCTGATTATCTTTAATATAGGCAAAGAGAGAGCAGTCCCCACCAATCCATGTCTGTAACACACTCACACCGTGCTTTAAACAGACTCATTTCCCAAAGCTGGGCAAATGAGGACTGGAATTAATTTGGAAGGAAATTGGAATAAAAAAAAGTGAATGAAGACACGAAGCTCTTTCATAGGGGCTGATTAGGTCAGAATTTCACCCTGAAGAAAGATGATTTTGCCTGAAAGTCCGCACCGGTTTAGTGGTAAAGGGAAGGAGCTGTTAAAATAAAAATGTCACATGGACAGAATGGAGAAAGGGAAAAATTCGTGGTTACTGGCATGAAGTGCAGCAAGGAAAGGTAGGAACTGATAAGGAAAACTGAAGATAGCAATAATAATAATAAAAAATAATCCCTAACTGGCAGGTTGGTGAGCAATATGGGGTTTCTGAAGGGGTGTTTTGGATTTGCATGGCCAGGTTTTGGGAGCAGGGGTGTCACAGCGGTGGCTGCTGTGAGGAGCTGCCAGAAGCCTCCCGTGTCCAGCAGAGCCAATTCCAGCAGCTCCAGGACGGACCCTCCCTGGCCAAGGGCCAGCCCAGCACAGAGGGCTTCACCTGCCTCAGGAGGCTTCCCCACCTGCGTGTTCCAGGCTGCTGGCATCCATTCACTGGTGCCACCGGGACTTGCGGCGCATCGGGACTATGAACTCGGACCAGTTTTAAGCCAGTTTAATTCCCCAGCCCAGAAAACTTCTATTTCTTCTTTCTTTCTTGACAAAGCTGCACATGCAGAAGGCTACGCTGGGCAATGGGATCCCCTCATTGTCTGTGCTGTGTAAGGCCAAGCCATGCTTTAGGGTGGATGAGCTGCTGGCCATCAGGGGTTCAGGTCAGCTGGGAAGGGTGTGCGGGTGATGGGAAGGTGCTGAGCCAGAAGAGCCCACGTGCTCATGGCCAGGTGATGGGGGGTGCCCAGGAGAGCAGGGACAAGGTTCCCTCTCTGTCTGTGATGGGGGGGGGACTGGCACTGAAATATCCCTCCTTTGGTGCCCTGCTCTGACATCCCGGTGCCCTTGGTGGGGAACAGGATGCACAAACCCGTCTGGAGCCCTCCAAGAGCTGTGGTTTCATGAACACTGCTCAGCCCCGCTCTCTGTGTTTGGGTGGCTGCAGTGACAGCCCTGGCCTTCACCTTTCCACGTGTGCCACTGATGCCTCAGGTTTTAACTTTCATATTTTTCAAATCCTGCACTGCCTGGTGTGTAACTCTGGAGTTTCTTGGAACTTGTTAATTTCTGCTCTCTCATTCTGGGTAGACACACAAAGCCTCTCCGGGCCTGCTCTCCAAGGACACCCAGACCCAAAAAGTGTAAACCAAAAGCCTTTAAGAGGGGGGCAAGCAGAGGCGAAATTACGTCATTAACTGAAGCTTTAATTGGAGAATTAACCCTGATATGCAAATGAACCAAACCTATAAAAGTGTGAAGAACTCGTGACCTGCCATCCACCTCGGGGTCCATCCTGGCAGCAGCCTCTGGCTCCCCAGGGGTACCTTTGAAGGCCTTTCAAATAAATACCGACCTTATTCCCTTACTCCTGTCCAGTCTCTGCTTCTAGGAGGCCTCTTCAGGCATCACCACACTGGCAGCGCCCTCTGCACTGGGGACAGGCTCCAGTCCTGGCAAACACGGAACCTCACCCAGCACTTTGCCAGTTCCTTCTCCTGCACATGGTCCTGTTCAACCACCTGACACAGCACAAAGTCCCTCATCCAGATCATTAATAACTCCTCTGGGCTGAAAAGAAAATTTCCTGCTCCCATTCTGCCAATCCCCGAGTTCCTGTCTCAGGACCTGAGGGAGAACATGTGCTGTCCCATGTCCCCTCCTGAAATGGCTCAGCTCCCTCCACTGTGAGCCTTGGGACACAAGAGGAGCCTCGCTCCTGAGCTGTTGGTGTTGTGTAAATAATGGATCATCATCCTCCTGCCTGGGACACGAGGAGCAGGTAATTCCTGCAGGGTCCAAGCCCTGCCTTTCTCTTGGAGAGCCCATGGAATGGTGCCAGTGGGTGCCAGAGCACAGCCAGGTGCCAGTCCTGGTGAGGAGAGAGCCGGATCAGGGCAGGTGGGTGCTGGCAGGACACACAGACATGGCAGAATGCTGGAGGATGGTGAGACAAGGCCCCAGCTCTGCAGCAGGTGAGGGGTTCCAGTTAGCTGGGGGGTGCCAGCAGAGCTCTGAGTGCCAGGGCCTGGCTGCAGGGGGAAGGTGTTTGGTGCCTGGGGAAGGGCGAGGGGTGGGATGGACATGAAACAAGGCCTCGAGAACCATGCCTTGTCCTCATGGGTTTATCCTTGTGGATGGCTGTGGTGGGAGGACATGAAGGTCAGACCCCCAGCAGGGTTTAACTCTCTGGGGAAGGCTTTGCCAGGCTGTCCCACTGTCCCACCAAACCCAGCCTGGCCCCAGGGCAGGGGAACAATCTGGGGTGGGGGGAATTTCCTGGGAGCTGCAGCAGACAGACTCTTCCTCTGCCAAAACCGGGGATCTGGGTGCCCTGGACATCTCCAGGCATCCTCCACTAGGGCCCAACTCCTGGTCCCACAGCAGGGATGCTCTGCCTCCCTCCCCTCCCCGTGCTGACAGCTCTGGGAAGGGCAAGGAGGGTGAAAATATTGGCGTGAACCAGTGGGAGCAAGATGGGAGCCATGAGAAAATCCTCCCAGCCTGGTTTGTACTCCACACGCTGAACCACAGCCCTGTCACAGTCTCGGTCTCCCCAGAGGTGGGAATGCCTCCCGAAGGACCGTGATGGAAGTGGAATGGGGGCCGGCGATACTCCAGGAGGAGTGTTCTGACCCTCCCCAGAGTTCCAGTGGAGCTGGGATTGCTGCTGGGAAGTGTTTCCAAGCACTTTCAGCAGGAGCCCCTGGGAGTTCACACACACACACTGCCCTGAGCCTGCCCTACACACACCGGCGGCGTTTCCGTGCTCCACAATCAGCAGCCTCGGGACGTTTCAGGGAAAACAGAGCTTCATTCATGACCTTGCTATCCCGAGCCAAGAGCCTCCCTTCCCTGCCAGCTGCAGCCCCGGCTCTGCTGCCAGCCCGGGCACGGGACACGGAGCAGTCACTCCGAGCCAGTTTATCCCAGAAGAGGCAGGAAGGCACAGGGAGGAGTCGGGCTGGAGTGCGGAGAGATTCAAAACACTTGGGCTGAGCCTGTTCCCAGGTCCTGCTGGGGCTCCAGCGGGGAAGGGGCAAGGGCTGTGTCCAGTGAGTTCTCCCAACCGGAAAATTGGGCTGAGCAGAGCTGGTGGAAGCTGGTCCCAAGTCCAGGGAGAGCCATGGGAGTTCTTGGGAGGGAGGGGAGTCCTGGGGGCAGCCTGAGCCCACCAGTCACACTCCTGGTGGCTGCTACGTCCCAGCACAGGACTGGATGCTCTGGACTCATGGCAAAGGACTTCCCTGTCTAGTCCAGACCAGTTCACTTCAGATGTGGGAGTGTGGAATGACACAGAGAAGTTAAATCCCAGCGCTGGCTGAGACCAGTCCTAAAGACTCTGAAACCACCTGCGAGCTGCCAGCTCTGCCAGAGGACAGGGATTGGAGCCACTGTCCCAGCAGGGACTGCTCAGGCTGGGGCTGTTCTGGCAGTTCTGCCTTAGGCAGCCCCTGACAGGATGCTGGGAATGCCGATACAGCGGGAATGGGGATGGCAAACATCACAGGGATGGATTATTCCGGGGGGGGTAACTGGAGAGACAGCACCCAGAACAGTTCGTGGTGGCAGGGCTGGGTCCTGGCAGGGGGAGAACAGACCCCAGGGGATAAACTCCACCATTTCCCAGGGCTCAGGGTCTGCCTGCCTCCTCCAGGCTACTCCTGCCTGAAGTTCATCATGGGAAAAAAGGAAAACATCACACGCAGCAAAGCAAACTTTATATGTGGCAGTCTAAGAGTCGAGGTCAGATACAGAACCCCCTATTTAGGAGTGCAATCAGAACTGCCACACAAATACTTCCCACGTGTGTCCCCTCCTCTGGTGCTGTGCCCACCCCTACAATGTCCCTGTGGGGCTCTGGGGACCCACACCTGGCCTGGAGTGCCCAGGTTCCTCAGGCAGAGTTACAGAGAGTGGGGAGGGTCACAGAGAGGGGGAGGGGAATCAGAGAGGGTCACCAGTGTCCTCAGCCCTTTGCTGGGAGGTGTCGCTAGTGAGCAGAGTCCCAGTGAGAAACGACATGGACGGTTTATGAAGATAAGAAAACCGACGCTTTATTAATGTACAAATGCACTTATATACCTTAGCACGCTGGACTGGCATAAGGGTATTGGTTAACTGACCAACCACCCCCGAGAGGGATTGGCTGGACCCAGTAACTCTTACTTCATGTATTTTCTTCCTTGGTATCATAACAATACCATAGTTTACAAAGTCTCTCAACTGTTTTCCCACAGAGTCCGTGAGAAAGCAAGGCTTTCACACAGATGCCTGTCAGAAAACTAAAATCTCCCTGCACCCAGGCCTTTAACATCCACAGGGAGGAATCTGATGCTCAGGGTGGGGTGTCTTCTGTCTCCGTTTGGGACACCCCAGGCCATTTTCTTTTATGCCCCCCCCCTTCATAAACTCCTGGATAAAGTTTGGAAGCTTCACAGGAACCTCCCACAGCCCCACTCAACCCAAAGGGCTCTTTTCATCCTACACACCAACCTGGGTTTGTCACACCATCGCCATATCCAGAGTTTGTCCCAGCAGCAACAGCTCCCTGAAAGCAGCTCAGGCCAAGGCCAGCCCAGCCCAGCCCCGACACTGCAGGTCAATAAAGGCCTTTGGCTTTCAGCTGGGAATGAGCAAAGCTGTGTGTCCCGGGCTGCACTGTCCCCAGGGACACGCACACACATACACACGCTGTTACAGCCTGGCTGCTCAGTTCCATGGCACAGACACTGCTTTCACCCCAGGGTTATACACAGGACCTGTTTCCCTGGCACTGCAGAGGCCGTGGGACCCTTGGGTTTCCCTGCAGGCACAGGGTGAGGCCAGGATGGGTGTGACCAGCATCAGAGAGGGACAGGGAGCTGCTCAGCCCATGTTCCTGACTAGTGCAGCAGTGGCAGGCAGGGTTCTGCCTTCTTCTGGCTGCACCAGTGCTGGGCACAAAGGGGCAGCTGTGAAGTGTGAGTATTTCCCTGTCTTCCCCACACTTTTCATTCAGAAATTGCCTATAAATCATGGAATTATAGGATGGTTTGGGTTGGAAAGGCGCTTACAGCCCATCTTGTTCCCCTCCCCCGCCCTGGCAGGGACACATCCCACTAGACCAGGTTGCTCCAAGTCCCATCCAGCCTAAATCAATCTTGGCTTGCTGCTCAAATTATGCTCACTTTAAACCCATGCTCCTCATCTATTATGGGATATTCTCCAGCTCATTTTCAGCCCTCCCTGCAGATCTTTCCCCTCCCTCTGACACATTGCAAAGACAGTTTGCTAAAAGCATGTGCCTTGTGTCCTGAATGATCCCCTCCAACAAACCCCTACCTGTGAGCAACGGGCTCCAGCAGGACCCAGGAGTGCTCGGGCTGCTCCAGCCCTGAGGGCACTTCCTGCTGGAGAGACCCCTCATCTTCCTCTTCAAACCAGGGCAGGAGCTTCACCCGGGGCATGGAGGTGCAGAATAAGTTCATTTCCTGTCAGCGTGGCAATCGCGGAGCCATCCCAGTCATTGGGATGTGCTCCCATGGGGACATTGGAGCTCCGGGGGTCCCAAGGGTGCTCTGGGGGAGGTGAGTGGAGGGAGGCTCCTCCTGTTCTCCTGCATTTCCAGAGGGACAGCGCCGAGTCTGCACAGCTGCTCCTTGGGCTGCTCGGGGGCTTTTCCACTCTGCTGGTGACAAACAGAGCTGGAGCAGCCCTGGGGACAGGGGAGGGGCAGGAGCGGGATCCCGCCTGTGTACCTGTGTCCTGCCGTGCTCTGCCCTTTTGAGAGGTGCCGGGCTGGGGGCTCTGCCAGCCCATCCTGACCCACGAGGTGCAGCCGCAGGGGCAGATGAGGCCCAGCACAGCCAAGCTAAGAGCCAACAATTCCATTTTTCACCTCACCCAGAGCGCCCTTGGGACCCCTGGAGCTGTCAAGCTCTTGGCAAATGTCCTTGTGGGAGGACATCCCGGTGACTGGGATGGCTCAGGGACTGCCACGCTGCTGTGGAATGAACCTTTCAGCACGGGGATGCTGAGGTGAGGGTGTGGCTGTGCCACACTTCTTGATCCACCTCCTTCTGCATACCCTTCGCGGGGACCAAGCCCACCGTGGCCCTGAACAGGGAACATTCCCAGCTCCACACTGGGAATGCCGTCAGGGAACGGAGACAACGCCGGTGGCTTCGAGACGGCTTCGTGTGCCACTCCTTCTCTGCTTGCAGTGAATGTAGAGCTCCCTCATCAACTCCTGCTGCTCCAAACACTTGACTCGGGTCTCTGACAACATTGTGCTGTCCAAAAATAATGAGATTTTAAAAATTAATAAACTCAGGCGGTGTTTATTTGCCCCCTTTTTTTTTTTTTTTTTTTTTTTTTGTTGTTGGAGGTTTGTTTNATGTTAGGAGTTGTGTTTCCAGCTTTTCTCTGCAGTCACAAGTTGGGCTCTGGTATGATTTTCATTCAGGACTGAGTGTCTCTTGTAATCCCCTGACTCTTGCAGCTGGGGCTGTGAGAAAAGAACAGCTCTCTGAGGGCTGAATCATCAGAGCTGCCAGCCCTGGGCAGCCTTCTCCGGCTGGGAAAGGAGGGACAGGGACGGGAATGGGAATGGGA
>VZRS01005494.1:8725-96228 GCA_013398055.1 Ifrita kowaldi
AACTTGACTGAGCAGCATGGTGAGTTGGATTTAGATTAGGCATGGTGGTGGTAGGCTGTGTTGGCAAGCAAATCAGTGCAAGGTGGTGTGATTAGGGACTTCATAAGCAGCAAACAACTGAAGAAGTTCTGTTTCAGGCATATGCCGAGAAAGAAGTCTTTACAAAACATCATGGTAGTGGAAGCTCTCTCACTTTTTCTGGGAAGTCAGGACAGGCATGTGTTAAGAGCTGACATGGGGGTTACCCTTTACATGGGAGCAGTAGGAAGATGTGGTGGGGTGCCGTGGAACAAAGGTGGAGACAGATGAAAGTTTATGGATTTGGGTTAGGGAGCAAACTAACATGGTTGACATTGTGGTGAGTGCCTGGAACAGAGCGCTTCATCAGGAAGAAGGTGTAGGTAAGACCTTCTTTAGGTAATGGGAAGAGATCTACATTTGCAGGCCCTGGTTTTTAGGGTACACTTGAACCACTCCAGTACCTGCTAAAGGGGCCACACAGCAGAGACAAGCAGTCCAGGAGTTTTCTGGAGAACATTGATGGTGACTGAGGAGCTGATGAAGGGGTGTGCTCTGTTGAACATCACTATGTTATCAACATTGTTCTCATACTGAATCCAAAACACCAGCTGCTAAGAAGAAAATGAACTCTAACCAAAACCAGGGCAGAGGCCAATGTCCATTTGGCATTGACTCTGCTGAACACCATGAAGGGCAACAAAAAGAGCTTCAAGCCTATCAGCAGCACAGGAAGGCTAATGGAAGCCCACTGGTAAATGGGACGGAGGACCTGATGCCAAAGGGCATGGAAAAGACTGAGGTGCTTAATGCCTTCTTTACATCAGTGTACTGGTATGACCTTCTTTCAAGAATCATCAGCCCTTAGGAACAATGGGAAAATCTGGAGCAACAAAAACCTGCCCTGAGCAGAGAAGCATCAGGTTATGGAACATTTAAATAAACTGGACGGACAAATCCATGGGACCTGATGGGATGTTCCAATGAATGCTTGAGGATGATGGTCAATGTGAGGCCAATCTTTTATTGCACTTGAAAGGTCGTGAAGATCAGAGGGTGTTCCTCAGGACTGGAAGAAAACAAATGTAAGGCAGGTGTCTCGAACACCTGCCTTAGGTGATCGAGAGAGAGGAACCAGGGAATTACAGCCAGCTGTACCCTGATCCTCAGGATGGTGATTTGGGAAAATCCTGTAAGCTATTTCCAAATATACAAAAGGCAAGAATGTGATTTGAAGTAATCCATGTAGATTTAAAAAGGGGAAATTGCCTGACCAGACAGAGTGTCTTCTGTGATCAGAGGCTGGCTTGGCAAGTGAGAGGACAGCAGTGATCCTGTGAAGTTAGCAAGGCTTTGATGCTGAGATGTTAGCAAGGCTCTGATGCTTTGTAGACAAATGGATGAAGAATGAGCTGGAGAAACAGTTGAGGTGGATTGGAAGCTTGGCTGAAAGATTTGTAGTCAGCGGTGCAGAGTGCAGCTGGAGGCCCGTCACTAGTCTTGTACCCCAGGGGGCCAATGCGAGGTCAATATTAACATAATTTCAACAACATGGCTGGTAGGGAAGAGCACACCTTCAACAAGTTTGCAGATGATACAAAACATTTCTGTATCTCTTGGTGCTGGAAAAAGTGTCGCTTTGTTTTGGGTAACTCTTGTAATCCTTGTGCGGCCTTTGCAATTTTTAATGCGGGATTGTTTGCTGGCCTCATCTCAAGTTTCATCAAATGCATTCCTGTACTGTAAAAAGGTTGTGGTTTCTGATTGTAGCTATGTTTATTGTTATCCTTAGGTGAAAGCTGGATGACGACAGAAAATGCATCAATCTGCCACAGAAGCCCTAGCTATTGAAGGCAGAGGGATGTAGAGAGACATTGACTTGAATGCATACCCTTTCACTTCCATGAAGGATTTTTTAAATTACCTGAAAAAGAGCTTTTTCATTTAAAAAAGTATGGGGTTTATAATTATTTGTGTTAGAACATCACAGAAATAGAAAAGCATAAGAATTAGTCTTTCAAATAGAATAAGCCCTAAGTTTACTACTGATTAGTATCTATTTAGTATAGGTTTTCTCCCATGTTTTGAAATGGGATTATATCATGGAATAACAACTGAAGGCCTTTAAAACTGGACCGTACATTTTGCCTAGCATAAAATTTTACTTCTGAGTCATAAGAATATCAAGATCTAGAGAGTAAATTAGGAATTATGTATTATGACCCAGAAAGGATTTTCTGTAAGGTGCTCAGGTTGAAAAGCTAACCATTGTAGTGAAAAAGAACCCTTAGTCAAGGGGAAAGGGCTGATCATTTGGAAGCTGCTGTAAGGGATCCAGAAGCTTAATCTCCACACAGTAGTTCTGTACGAGTCTACAACCTTCTGTTTTGTTTTCTGTTTTCCCTTTTTTTTTTTTGTCATTCCAAGAAGGTCCTTGTACCCAGCTCGCCTTGCCTCATTATCCTCTGTGTGGAAGAGATTTTGTAAATTGAATAACATAATCTTTTAATCTCTTCTGTTCTTTAGAGCTCAGACTTATTCTGCCAGCTGTCAAGTGGCTCACTGCTACCAAAGATCAATTTTCATGGACATGTCTTTTTAATGGCATGAGAATACTTGTTTTAAGGGGTGTGAATTCATATTTAGAACAGAAGTTTACACTGCTTTGGTATGGCTCAGCTGGTAAATGGTTACTGAACTAGGCCTGACAAATGTGATTGAAATTTTTCTTCAGTTAATGTCTCAGAATTGGGAAATATCGAGCAGCATGAATAGAACCAGTGGCATGTGGTCCTGAAGCAATTTAAAAGTCTGTTAAGCTAGGAGAAGAATGGAGGACAGAATAGATATGAGGAAAAGTAGTGACAAAAAACCACCCTGCAAATTAACTGAAGTTTTAATCTGGTTATTCTGAGGACAGCATAAGAGTTATCACTGGGATAATAGTCTTTACTCTGTGCTGCTTTATACACAGCCTCTGCATTTTTTCATATGATTGAAAACACAGATGCTTCACTGGAAGTGATTCATCCCAAGGAGATGGGCCTTTGTTCTCTGAAAATGTTGGCTGTAGCAAAAGTGAAGAAGTGTGGTAAACAATTGTGTCCACTGAAGTGCTCTTTAGACACTTGCCACTACAAGAACAAGCACATCTGCATTGCTGGATAGGTCAGGTGGTGCAGGTCTGCAGCTCCTACTAAGGCAAGATTGTTTGAAGGCTGGATCTCAATAAGTGTTACTATTCTGAAATGAATTCAAGCTATGTCGCGTAATTCCTTACAAGAAAGCTCTTAAACTTACTAAACTTGAATAATTCTTGCTCGTTTGTTTCAGTATTCATCTCTTCTCAGTTTTTGGCTTTGTCTGTTCCTATGCTGATGGAGAATGAAAAAAAAAAATTGAACTGAATTAACCAACATATCTGTCAGGTCCAGGGAGGTGTGATGTGTTGTCATCATGCTGCCTGATACTGCATCTGCTCTGAGGCTTTCCATTGCTGCACCTTGATACCCATGCTTTGTGTTGGGAAAACAACAGTGTTCAACTAGCATGAGCCTCAGGCTTTGTTTCTCCCTTTTCGTAGGCATGTTTGCTACTGTAGATGGGATTTCGCAGCGCGCCCCAGTGCACTGGTCAGAGAATGTGATTGGGGCAGCTTTGTGCTTTCCTTACGTGGTTGCTCTCGATGATGAGTTCATTACAGTGCACAGCATGCTGGACCAGCAGCAAAAGCAAACCCTGCCTTTTAAAGAAGGTCACATTCTACAGGACTTTGAAGGTATTAAAAAGGACACTTTGTCGCATCAGTAATTCTGGAACAGCCGCTGCAGTCACTTGGGTTTGTTTTTTAAACAAAGTATCTAACAAGTATGTTTACTGTTGAAACTTATTGCAATGCTTTCCTGGTTAGACTCCTTGCAGACTTCAGTAATCCAAAATTCCACACTTCTAACAAAATGTATGCTCATCAAATGTGCTGTAATTGTCAAGTTAATTGTTGGGTAGGAGTCTACGGAGTTAGAGCTTTATCTCGGAACTTGATTGTTTCTTTCAAAGGAGCAATGTTAATTTAATGCTACAACTCAGTAATTGTGACCTACAGGTATTTGTCCTTTGACTATCCTGACAAAGTTCTAACATATTAGAAAGGAATACAAAAGAATAATACATTTTAAAATATCTATGTATGAGGTTTAAAATTGAATATTTCACATAGAATTATTAAACAAAAAAAGTGCAAAAATCTGTATTGATCTGTTCTTCAATTGAGAATTCTTAAGTGTGGAATATACTATGCTACTGCGTTTTTTTTTTCCAGAAAAGCTACAAACTCTAGCACTGTGAACTGTATATTACTTGCTAGATTTGATGTACAGCTTAAAATTTTCAAATGTAAACCTGAGGAAATACCTGTTAGTTAAAAGTTCCTATTCTCTGGAATCTGGCAATAATTTCAGTGGCCTTACCAGCTTAGTTCGTCATGAGTGATTCTAGCCAATTTCTCTTAGAGCGAAACAAAATCTGCTGTAACTAAATAAATTTACCATTATCTCTGTATTTCTGAGCTGGAATTTATAGGTGAACTGTACTATCTAGTAAATGTGGTGGCAGCAAAGGTCACTATTGAGTCTTTAACACTGTTTAGGTTCTTGTATCTTAAATTGTGTGTCTTAGAGCCTGTTTCTGAAATTGCTTTTTTCTGTAGAGGCTGTAAATTGAATGTATCTGTTTGTTCTGTCCAGGAAAGGTGATTGTTGCAACTAACAAGGGTGTGTATATCTTGGTGCCACTACCTTTGGAAAAACAGATTCAGGATCTTCTAGCTAGCCACAGAGTGGAAGAAGCCCTTGTTCTAGCAAAAGGAGCTCGAAGGAATATTCCAAAAGAGAAATTTCAGGTCTGTCCTTCCTTTAATTTTCATGAAAGCATAAATTTCACAGTGGGGTCATGTATTCCATTGGTCAAGTGATTGGAGAGGGTGGGGGAGGGATTTACATTATAGAGAAGTCATAATACCTTTTATGATTTCAGCCTGAGGAAATAGGTGTTCTGCTAAATTGGTTTGTACTTGTAGAGGCTGTGACATTGGCAGGGTTGAATGCTGTTGTTCTTCTGGGGTTTTGTTGAATTTTTTCAAGTGTGTAACTTGAGAGAATCGAAAACAGAGGAAAACCAAAAAACTAGTGAGAGAAAATCCAGTGGGATGCTTCCTTAGTACTAGATTCAGTTATTATTTGCTATTGCTGTTTAAAAATATATACTTTATTTCAAATTAGGATTGTGTCATTTTAATTTTTTAATTGAAGATTCTCACCATGCTCTAAACTCCACAGTAGCACCTACCTTCAAAGTTAAGTGATGGGAAATCTTAAGCAAATAAATCCTACTTCTAAACTCGTACAGGTAGCACTTGCACTGCTGTGTAACTCAAAGGTTTTTGTGTGGCAAAATGTCTTACAAAGTCTTTGATTACGGTGTTGATTAGGGATTTGTATTCACTCCCTTCTACCTGTGATTTATATTGCAATACATATTCTGCTGTATTTGCTCCTATTTAGAGAATTGTAAGAAGCAGCATGGCATTTCTACTTATAGAGTAGGTGAATAAATATTTGACTTGGTTTCTTTCCTGTTGTAAAAGAAAAATTTGATCTGTTACCTGCAGACAAATCTGTGTTTTTCTTTTTTTTTTTTTAATATACTTTGGAGCATTTTTTTGCCATTAAAACAGCTGTGTTACTTCTGGTTTGTTTAGAAAGGTGTAAAGTTTGGAACATGACTGTGGAAGTTACAGGATTGCAATGGTTCAAAATTATTCAGACTGTCAGGATTTTTTTTTTTTTTTTTTGATTTCAAGAAGCTTCTAATTCCTTTTCATTTCAGTTTCAGTCAAGGCACTTGAAAGGCAATCATTAAATTAAATGAAACTCATATCAGCTTTCATTTTGATCCTTAACTCCTCTCTTAAATGAGCAGCTAGGAGACTGCTGGAACTAAAAAGCTTTTTGAGAAAAGTCTTCCCATCCTTTTGTGAAGGTCCAACTACCTGAAAGTACTTGAAGCTGGAAAGTACTTTGGCAAATACAGAGTTCCATTTCCAGCCTGTTTTGCTTTGCATCTTCGCTTCCAACTTTTCCTCTCCAATCTGTTTAAAGAAGCAAAAAAAAATCTTGCTGTGAGGGCAGGATGCATGATCTAATCAATGTCTTCTATGTGTGATGACCTGTAATTTTCCAATTATTTCTTTACAGTTTATGTAGATGTAGTGTGGGAGATGACTTTCTGTGTTTTGCCACAGGATGAACCACTGTTCATTATCTAAAATACATGATGTAGAATCTCATTCCTTCTTAGTTTTCTTGTGTTTAGAATTTTTCAGTCTCTGAAATAAGTTACTTTCTTTTCACAAATGTCTTAGGTGTGGAGTGTTGGTCTTCCTGAAATTATTCTATTTCCTAGAATATTGTAAGCTCTTTCTAACTTAGTCTGCTTTTAAGGGTGTTCAGTTGCTTTAAGTCAATGCTACAGCTGAAAACCAGAAAACATAGTACTTACAAGCAAAATAGCCTGTTCTGTTTCTGGAGTGTATTTGCAAACTGATATTAACCAACTTGAATTGATGGAGTCTCCCACTAACTCGTATTAAAATGGCTCAACTTGGCTTAGTTGTTGAGACATTACTTCAGTTTTCAGCGCTTATTTGTAGCTGGAAATGTAACATGTTGAGTTTTCTGTGGTGACTGATACCTGGTGTTGTCATTACAGGTTCGTTACAGCCACATCAGACTTTCTTTACTGTAGTCTTATGTAATATAAATCTGATGGAGCTCAACCAAATTAAATGCTTTACATATGTTTTTGAAACATTTCTTTGGCATACTTTAAGTGATCACACAGTCACTCATTTCTAACTCCTTTCTGAGAGCTATCCTCAGATAATAGATATCTATTAGATAATAGGTATCTTCAGGTATCTATTTCGCAAGCGTTACTGAATCCTGAGCAGCTGACACTTTAAAGGCCTTATTTTCCATTTTGTACAAGCAGTAGGAAGGATTGCATAGGGTTGGCATTAAGGCACTTGATCCAGGCACTATAATTTATCCATACATAACAGTGATTATTGTTGTCTGTTTCATGAAGTGTAGTGTTCCCTTTGTCACATGATGCTTTAGTTCTGCAGTTTGCATTGGCTGATGCCATCTTATGAGTGACTTGAACTCAGGGTGCTGCAGGGCAGATCTTGAGGACATGGGTTTTTTTTCCCTACAGTTCAGTACTCTGTCATTGCATGCATACATGGGTGCATGCTCTCCTTCTGTGTATCAGCATAAATATATATAAATATATGCTGGTCATGCAGAATGATGGTGGAATAGCAACAGTGAAGTACTGTACTCAGAATTATTTGTGCAGTCAATATTTAGTTATTGGAAAGTAGCAGGTCATGCCTTAGTAGCTCTAAACTGTTATTTAACTTGTGGTCCCTGCAGACTGCAAATTTAGCTCTGCCCTATCAGAGGAAAATACCTTTGTTTTTGAGCATCTGGAATTCCTGCTAGGTAAAAAACGCTAAGCAAAAGTGTTCCAAGGAGATGGCTCTGCTGGATATCATTTTTGATAGAAGAATACAAAGGCCTTTCTACCATGCCACCATGAAATGACTGAATACTACTTATTAATTTTTCAGGACAGCTGACGTTTGCAGAAATCATGGTTGATGGTAGTGAAGACCTTGGTTAGATTGACACACATCTTGCATAGGTATCTCTCTTTTTTTTTTTTCTTCCTAATTCTTTTTAGTTTCAAAAAACATATTAACTGCACCCAAGTCTGACCAAAAGACAAAGTGGCTTTCTAGTAAAATTCTTTTGGACGATGTAAGTGGTAAATCTGACTATTTTAGAAAGGATTTTTTTAGCAGTTGAGAGAATCAAGACTTCACTATAGCAATCACAGCTTCACCAGTCATCTTTCTTTTTCCTATTGCTTTTTCAGATGTGAATTAATACAAAACTTATGTCGTGTTTTTGTAGCTACTGGTTTTTTTATGTGAATTCAGTCAACAGTGCAGAATTTGCCTAAAGAATTGCAAGTCTTATGGTGGTTCTTCAGAAATTATAAAGGACTAAGTGTTGAATTTTGATTGGGTGTGGCTTAGTACCTTTTTAAAAGAAGCCTGTTCCACATCTGACTTAACAGATCTGGAAGACCAGAAGGTGTTTTTTCTGTCATGAACGGAAGTTAACTGTGTGTGTTTGACACGTAGGTCTAGCCCATTCTTAAAAATCTGTCAGAAGGGGAATATTGGATTTTCCACAGTCTGGTCTGTTTTCTTCCATAATCTTTACCCCAAGGCATCTTAATATCTAGTATTTATACTGTCAGCTAAAAATTTACCTGGATACTGCCTATCTCATCATTGCATCTTTAAAAAGTTCTGAAAGTGTCTGTCTGTAGATATTCCACAACTTTTTGTTTCATGTCTTTAAGGGAAAATGGAAGATATGTCAACATTTAAATGAAAATGAATAGCACTTTATCAGTTCAAATTTAAAACTGGTTCCTTCAGCCTATAGGTACACTATCAATGAGCTCTTTTCAACTTGTTAAAAAAATGCTGTACAGACTAAGGTCTTCAATTGAAGCTTTCAGTGAGATTAATTCAAACTTTATTACAATATCATAATTGACTAAATATGTAAATTTTAGTGATCACTCCATTGCAAAAATTGAAAACAGGTTTTGGGGGAGTCAGGGAAAAACCCAGCCTATCTACTTTTGATACTAGTCAGCAGAGTGAGAAGCCTTTCCCTGGAAAGTCAGGCTGGATTTTAACATTTTTCTGCTGCCACGATATGCAAATATTTGAGGATTGAAATCCTTCAGCAGTGTCCTTAGGAAGGTGCCCAAGTGGGTATTCATCAGTTCACACATTACTGTGTATTAATGTAAGAACACTGTCAGAAATCAAAAATATTTTGGCTATTTTGTGAGTTAATGCCCTAAAGAAGTTTTACTTTGTAACTAATTAAATTCTCTATTAGCTTTCGTTAACTCTAGTTTTAGTTATTACACTTGAATGTAAAGCATTAGTTAATATAAAGATGTCATGAAGTATTGTTTCTCTGGGTCTTTTTATTGAAGATGGTTTTTTAAAGTCTAATATTAGTAACAGCCTTCATGTACAGTGTGAAACATTGGAAAGCTGTGTATTCATGAGCAAGTTGAAGAGACAAACTGAGGACATGTGAAGGTAGCTGGGTGTATTTGCCAAAATACCAGCATTGTCACAAATGGGAATGCTCTGCAGAGCACAGTTTAGATTCCTTGCTTTTAGTACTTCTGTTTTCCTGTTGGAAATACTCTGAGCACAAGGATTTCATTTAATCTTGTAATTGGTAGTTGATTGACCATTCAGATTTAATAACTACCTATCATTTAAAGTAGTTTTTGTGTTGTCTTTTACTGAGCTTCATTTAAACATTTTCTGTCTAGGTGTGACCTTAACAATAAAGCTTGATAACAAATAACTTTCCATGTGGTTTACTTGGTTTTTAACCATATTTTTATGGTACATTGCGTGGCGTACTAGATACTGGATAGGTTGAACTGCTTTGGAAGAATAAAAAAAAAAAATCAGAATAACAAAACTGGCAGAAAGTCAGAAATATGGCCATCAGCTGGAGATGAGACTGTGAAAATTGCCAGCAAGGTTGCTGCACCAGAGAGATGAGACAGGAAGGAAGTGGCTGTGTGTGGTCAAGTGGGACCATCTTTATGTCTTGCACTTACTGAATCGTGGGGAACTTCAAAGATAACCATTGGCTTTTATGTTTGCAAATAACTGAAGAAAAAACCTGGGGCAAGTCAGCATGACGTCAGATAAGTCATTATTTGAACAAGAAAACTTAAACTTGCTGTTTGTTGACTTTGCTTTTACTAAGTACTCATGAGCAGTGTTATGTTCACCCACGTTTGTGTAAGAAACTGAATCTGGGCAGCAGATTCAATATATTCAGGTGCATAAATTAAAATGTAGAGGATCAAGGTTTATTTTGCTTGTGACTTGTCAGGTATGGTTGAAGATCATGTGTTTGGTGTTTTTTGGCAGGTAGCTATTGCAGTAGTAACTAGCACTACATAAATACAAATATAATAAACATTTTTTTCCCCCCTTCTTTTTTATAGGTAATGTACAAACGAATCCTGCAGCAAGCAGGTTTTATACAGTTTGCACAGCTTCAGTTCCTTGAAGCAAAAGAACTCTTCAGGTAATTGTGTGACAAGAAATTTAATAATTTACCTTCTTTAAATAAGGAGTTAGTGTTCTTGGTTTGAAAAACTTAGGTGCTTGAATGTTTTTTGATGTAGATGTGAGTTCACTGTGATAAAATGGTTTTGTTGGGGTTAAGAACAGAATAACATTGAAACAACTTTATAGCTGAAGAGTTAATGCAACTGGTTTTTTTTTTTGGGATGCTAGCATATAGTAGCATTAAGAATTTGAGTGTTGTATGTATGGTGATTTTTTTACTTTATCCCACGAAGGTCAAGGCTTTATTATTGAGTCTGTGCTGTGATTTACAGCATGAACATTGCTTTTTTTTTTTTTTTCTGTTTTAATACTTTTTACAAAATATATAGTTTAAATAATAGTTACAATTTAAATATTATTGTCACAATTGCACTAATTTTTATGAGGATGCTGATACTGAATTTGCTAAACACTTGGTCTGCTAGACCTTTTCCAGAAGACAGATGTGTTCTTGAAGTCTGCACTAACCTTGCCGATTTAGCCATTTCAGCAGTCACTTGTTTATAAAGTGACCTTGATATTCCACTTTCATTCAGAAAATGCTGCTCGTTATCTTTATTCTACCTGATAATTTCATTTCTGCCATGTCTCATTCTGTGATGTGGCACTCTCTGTAGTTAGCAGAATGCATGCTGACCACATAAAATAACTCTCCCTGTTATCTGCTGAAATTCACTTTAGATCAGTTTAGAGTCTACGGAATAGGATTAAGGTTAGATGATTTTCAGTGTATTGTAAGCGTATTTACAGTGTAGGAAAAAAGGTGTCCTTGGGTTTATGGAAATACATTGAGGAAAGTAAAGCTTTGAGGAATGTCGCTACTGGTGAGGGACTTTGGCGTTTTGCCTCCTGCTCATAATGGGAGACACTGGGCTTGGATGAGCAGTGTACACTGAGTGAAGATGAGGGAGTGACAGGAAAGGCCTGAACAGCATGTAATGACAATTTGTTCTGGCCACAACCAGTTGTTTTATCACCTAGTAATTTTTGTCATTAGTGAGCAACTTGCAGTATTTCTCCACCCTTATGATCTTTTAGACACTTGTGTATCTCACCCCTGGGTTGTGTGTCTGAAGCAGAAGTACAAGCTGTACGTAGTTAAGACTATTTTAAGAACAGTGAAAAGAGGGAAATGTATCCTGTGGGGAGTTTTACCACCTCGTGGAAGTAGCCAAGATTTGTTATGCATCCTCCATCCCACTATCAGTCCACCTGACAAACAAGCTTTAATGAATAGGATTGTGGGAGCTCCTCTATAGAAACAGACGTGCTTCATGAGAAAATGTGCTGTCCAGACACAAATTTTGTAGCTGAATCAGCATCCCAGGGTGTTCCCTTCCTCTAAAAGCTGCAACTCCAAAGCAGAACAACAGTTCGTGAATTGCTGATGTCTGCTTAGGGAAGAAAGCCAGAATAAATTTCTGTGCTTTTCTTCTGTCCAGCCATACATCAGCTAAGCAGAGTATTTTGGTGACTCTGAAAAAAACTTGTTATGGAATTCATGTTCCTTGATGTTCAGCCCTGGTGGGCACACTGAGCTAGAGTAATAGCTGGGTGTGCCCTGATACAGTCTCAATCAATCTTGTTCATTTTAAACTTACTGATGCTCAGAGGAAAAATGGGAAAGATAGTGGCAGTCTGTGAAAACACTTTCTCCCATCCCAGTGTGTTGCTCTGCAGATGTTTCAACCTTGTCTTAGAAATAACTTCAATCTTAATGTCAAAGGGAAATTTGATACCTGCGAAAAGACAGATTTAAGCAGTGAAACAGGGTGGCAGCAGTACCTCAGAGATCTTGGTGTGGTATGTGGGCCTGCTTCTGGCTAGATATGAAGTGAGATTATCTCACTACTTGGAAAATACCTGACAGTTACAGGTTAGCAGGGGGAATTATATTGGACTAAAGGTCTTCATTTTCTTGCATTATTACCCGTCTTGGATCACCTTGTCAAGAAACAGTTATATCTTATGCTTAAATTCATAGTTTTTGAAGACTGGAACTTTTAAGAGGAATAATTTGCCAAGTTCCTTGTGGCTAATGCTGATGCTTCTGAATACTGAAGAAGATTGACAAAAGGAAGAAAGTGGTAGCTTTATTGAAACTCAAATAGTTCAACAAAAGGAGGATAATTTTCTTCAGCTAGATCCGTTAACCTTAAAACTGAGTGAGAAGTAACAGTAGGGCTTCTTTGGTCTGACAAATTCTGTTATTAGCAATAACAAAATTGTGATTGTGTAATGTAGTTTTGATTTATACTTACACAATTTCACATTGCTATCATTAGTTATACCAAACAGTGCTTTTTAGGAGGTCATTTGCTGAATTTTATGTGCCTTACTGAGGTGTTTGGCAGCTGTCACAGGGAAACCAATTCTCTTCACTGTTTACTGGTTAGATATTGCTTGCCTTCAGACACACTGAATACTGGAACTTTTCTAAACTTTGCTCTTTCTAACAAATAAAAATGTTAACTCTTTACACAGTATTTCTCACCTTGGAAAGCCTATAGAGTTCCTGTCTGTATTTTACTGAGCCTGAGGTGCTAGAAGCTGGAGGCTCGGACATGTTTGTAAAAGAGATGAGAACCTTTGTGGCTGCTCTAAAAGGGTTTTGTCCAGATGTGATGGAAGGATCCACAAGACATCCACAAATCCCAGGAGCCATAAGCCTTGAGTTGAATGTTAGCCATTTGTGCAGGTGGGGTCGTTGTTTAGTGTCTGGTATTTTTCTGAAGAAGCTTGTGGATGATGTGGTGCTTTTAGGAGGCTGCTTGATTGCTGCTTACCACTGCTGTGAGGAGAGCAAGACTGTACAGCTGAGCTCGAGTTAGACCTGCTGAGAAAGCCACAAGTGATTCACAGCCCTGGCTTTGGGCTAGCCCAGGTTGAAAACTGATTCTCCTTTTGGAATCAGATCATCATTGAGGCCAGAATCTGTGAAGTCAGAGGTAAAGTAGCTGACTACTTCATCATCTAGGAAAACTTGGATGGTGAGATGAAAGAACTCAGAAGCTACTGTAGAAGTTAGAAAATGTTTTAAAACTTATTAAAAGTGGCATATTAAATACAGTGTTTTTAAACTTCATCCATCTCAGTGGTCATAGTCTCCAGCTCAAGCTTAGGCCATCTCCAAATACTTGACAGCATAACTAGCAAGGGAACTGATGTTTGTGTTTGAATTTATCCAGATTTATGAAGACTACTTGTTTCTGCACAAATTTTGAGCAGCCTGTGGATGTTATTCAAGTTACAGGTTAGCTTTTATTCTAAAACAAATCAGACAAGATTCATTTGGATTGGAGGGAGAAAAAAATCTCTTCTTTCTTCAAATAGGGTTAATTTTCTAGTTTGATGTGTCTCATATTTAATCTGGTGGTCCTCAGAAATTTCAGAGTAGTTGCAGTAGCTAAAACTGCAGTTAGGTTACTGTATTAAGTTCATACTGAAAACTCAAATATTCTTGGAGCCATCAGGTCATGACACTGACAGAACTTGCTACTCCTTGGTTATTCTGCCTCTTATCATAATGTAGATCTAAGAATTTCAAAGCCAAATCCCAAAAGAGGGATTAAAAGAAATTTCGACTGCAGAAATCTGTGAAGTAGACCTGAATGCTTTACCCTCAGTTAGAGGTAGGCCTTTCTGCTGTGGAGGTAGGTTTTAGGCAGTAGGAGTTCTCTGTATGAATTGGGAATTGTGGAAAATGAATTGTTCAAACCTTTCCTCATGGGAAGTCTTCCCATTTGTGTCTGTTGTGGTTCTCTATTGTCCATGTTGCTACTCCTGTGCTTTGCAGTCACTAGGTTCTGGAAGAGAGGATGCTGCTTTTAAATTTGCTGTTGCTGCTGTCTCCCAGAATTTCCCTCTTCTGGTATAGACTTTTTTACCAAAGGACTATATTAACTTGAAAGAAAAGTTCTAAATAGGGATTGTCATGGTTATGGTTCCTACTAGTTCATATTTTCTGGATGGTTTTGGAGTTGTGTCTCTGGCAAGAAGTGAACGATGCAGGGCGTGCCCGTAGTGAAGGGATGAGCCTGTTTATGATGATCTTTCACACTTTATTGCCTGTAGGAATCTGCTGCTTTTCTAATTCTGCGTTATCATTTGTTTCTTTCTGGAATTCATTCCAATCAAAGTTGTGAAGAGAAAGTCTTTGAGTTTGCTGATCACCAGGTAGATAAAAATTATTTTTAAAAAGTTGTTTGCAACAAAATAACTAAACAGGGTTTCTTTTAGAGACCTGTCAAGTTAATGTTGATTTTTTTTTTTCCCCAGCAACAGTATTTCCTGCATTTCAGGAACGTTAATATTTAAAGGTTAATTCTGAATAAAAACCTTGACAGTGAAATAAAATATTATAAAATATAAATTCGGATATCTTGCTATTCTTCTAAAGCAAGGCTTGGAAAGAGGGTTCACTCTAGCTGTGAAAATTAGGGATTGTTTGCCATATGTAAAAAAAAAAAAAAATATTCTGTCACAACATGCATTCTTTAAAAGCTTGAGGAATTTCAGTCTAGGCTGAAAGAAAAATGTTTTGTGTGGCATATCTGTGTTACAACTTGCTGCAGAATAAAAGCATAGGGTGTCCTTCACACCTGAAGTGGAGAAGCCACTCTAGAGGAGCCTCTATAGATGCGCACCCAAGGCCTCTGCCTGTACGGCAGACTTATTGGTTAAATGGATGCATAATCAGTATCTGTAGTTTGTTTACAGAACCTCTGTAGGAAGAGAGCCAAATGAGGAATCTGGTGCGTTTCAGGGCTGGGGAGATGTTTTCATCATCCAAACACATGTTCTGAAAGCTTTAGTTCTGTACAGGAAGTTGCTGTTTTCTACAGAATTACACTGACACAGTCTTTTGTGGCTTGTCTGAAAAGGTTCACTTTCTCCATTTATGTATTTTTTTTGCTGCCATCAGAAGACTAGCTCCCACAATGTGTAGATGAAGTCTAGGACAGTCCTAGGACTGCTGTAGGGCTGTTCAGCTGATTTTTGTACGTGCCAGAGAGCCGCTGTGGAAGGTCAAAAGCAAAAGGCTGGCAAGTCTCCAAATTCTCAGAGCTTTCAATATCTAGAGGAGAAAGAACAATGATAAACAAATAAAGATATAGGAAAACACACTCCAGAAACTGACTACATGTTAGTGTCCTGACTCTAAGCATATGTGAGCACACATTTTTTTTGTGCCTATGTATACTTTTTCTTTCTTTTTGCTTCATCTAGTTTGACACTGTAATTGCAGAAGCGGCCAGCTTGATGTCCGGGAGCTGATCTCTCTCTACCCCTTCCTGTTGCCTACTTCCTCTTCATTTATCCGGTCTCATCCCCCTCTGCACGAGTACGCGGACCTGAACCAGCTGACCCAAGGGGACCAGGAGAAAATGACAAAATGCAAACGGTTCCTCATGAGTTATTTGAATGAAGTCCGCAGCACTGAGGTTGCAAATGGCTACAAGGAGGATATCGACACAGCTTTACTCAAGTTGTATGCAGAGGCAAATCATGAAAGCCTGCTGGATCTCCTAGTTTCAGAGAACTTCTGCCTTTTAACAGATAGTGCTGCCTGGCTGGAAAAACACAAAAAGTGAGTGGATTTTTTCATTATTGCACCTTCTGGGCCAGAGGGAAAATTGTCTTAGATGCTCTTGGCTTCTACAAGTACGAGTTTGAGTACTTGTAGTTTCTGTGCTTACAGTTGTTCAAAAGACAACTCAGTCTGAATTGACATTGTTAGCATTTAAAAATACTGGTGAAAACCTATTAATTGACAGTCTGAGGTAAAGGAAATGCATTCTGTCTTATCCTGGTGAATGAAATGCAGAGTTCTCCATGAAAGTTTCTGTATCCAATACAAAAATAAAGAATTAGTACAAGTTTGGAGAAAAAAAGTTAATTGTTTGCCCTTGTGATAATGGGAGAGTTGAATGGCTGCAGTAGTTGTACACAGAATGAAAAGATGCCTTAAAGTATGCACTACCTTAGATAAAAGCTATTAACCAGTTAGTGGCTTTAAAATTGTAGTTGCTTATTCAGGGAAGGAGCTCTTCTGAATTGCAAACTTTCTGTGTTCCACTGATTGACCAAAAAGAGGTTCCTTAAGATGACTGCAAATTACTTCAAACCAGAAATGCCAGCAGGCAGAGAATTGACTCTCATTAAGCAGGAAACATTAGATAGTAAATGTGTAAAATACAAACTCCATCTTTAGGTAGTATGTCTATCTTGGTTTTCCTTTCTTTTGCTTTAAAGTGTCTGGTGCAGTAGTAGCCACTATAGTGGTGAGGTAGAGTCTTTCATTGTGGTTATGTTTAGGGTAATTTCATTTATTTTAGGTGTTTTGTTAAAAACCTTTTGGGTAAGTGTGGTTTGCATGGCAAACTTTTGAATTGAATGAATGTTAGAACATTGTTCTGTGAGGACAGCCATTACAGAATTTGGCTGTATTTTTCTTAGAGTACACAAAAACCACTCCGTAATAGCACTGTACAAAGCTCTTCTTTGCCTGACTTGCTTCCATGCCACAGTAAAGAAAAAAGTTCCTGATAGTAAAACAGAGTTTTAAATAAAAACATAGTAAGATTTGATTTAATGACAGCTGATGAGCTATTGGAGGAAGAGTTACTTGGAGGTGTGTGTTAGGTCTGTACATAAAATTGACAGAACAGTGTGGGAAACATCTCTAATTGGGCACATACTTTGTGTAAGTTGGCTCTAGTAACTAGAACCTGTCTTGGGGACAGGAGTGATGGAGACACTTTTAGGGCAGAACTTCTCTCCTTTGGTTCCTAGAAACAGCCTACAGAGACTTGTTCAAGTGTAGACATGGCCATGTACACGTCATTGTGAGCCATTATTTGTTGTACTCTGTGCTAATCAGTCCATAATGAAATTAGTGGGAAACTTCTATCAATTTTAATATTAATTTTCTCTTTCTTTACAGGTATTTTGCACTTGGTCTCCTGTATCACTACAACGGTCAGGATGCTGCAGCACTTCAGGTTAGACTAAAGCTTTTAGTGTCATCTGTAAACCATTCCAAAATACTGTTTTAGCTCTGAGATAAAAAATCTGAGGTCTTAATTTATCTGTTTGAAAAATTGTGATGTGTATGTGTATATATATGTGTGTGTATATGAGAAATATATTGTAACTTGAAACTTAGGCTGAGACTTCCTTGAATAAATTGATATGCTAGATGTGAAAAGTCTGAAGAGCTTACTGAAGTTGGCAGTTATTTAGATGCTTGTATGATATTTTTAAAGCAAAACTGTCTGTACCAGAACATATGTTTATACTCCTAAAAGATGGACAGAAGTGCTAAAATAATCAAGCAATCACTTTAAAAGATATTTAATGGACTCCAGGAGCATGCCCTGTGCTGATTGATCTGTATACACACAGCAAAACAGCATTGTAATCTAATGGCAGACACTGACAGCAACCAAGAGTTTATTTCCTTATCTGGGGATGAAGAGTGAATACATTCTGCGAGATCTGTGGGTTTCAGATGGGTTACTAATCCCTTTGGGGACCTTCCAACTGATGTCACTAATACTAGCAGTGGCCTGTACACTGCAGACTAAATAATTCTGTTGTTCCTGTCTGCAAAACTTCATCTAGAGAAATTAGTATGTTCTTGATGACTGCATAGTATGTGTCTCAGATCATATCCAGTATCTTTAAGTTTGCCTTATTGTGTGGCTTTTTGAACACATTAATCACAGAAACTCCATCAGATGCATTCAGGTCAGTTATATAAATAGTAACAATGACCTGGGCAGAAAACCAGTAAGGGCAGCAAAAACAGTATGTACATTTGTCATGTGTAAGAAATCTTGGAAGAATCTTCATACTGCAAAATACAAGGTTTATTGTTAAACTGGTCAGCTGAGTGTGGCACATTTTAATTCCAATTATAATGTATATAAAAATAATACCACATGGTACTTGCAGTTCTTCAGTCAAAATGAAAGAAAAGCGTAAAGCAGTTTTTCTTCTAAGTTGCTTGTATAATTTGCTTTTAATCTTGCACACACAGAACACATGAAAAGTATACCATGCATTGGAGAAAAGGACTTTTGATAAAAGCTTTCATTGTGATTAGTGTACCTCCTTTACTCACTCTCACAATGAGAGCCCACATGATACGGGGTCTGAATTGGGTGAATATGGCAGGTGCAAGAGAAGGGTGTGATGGCAAAAGTGGGTGACCAGTGATGTTCCTTGCAATTTGTGTTTCTGTCAACTCTTTCTAATTCCACAAGTCTTGTACTAAGTCTTTCAGTAGCTCATATAAATTTTGAGGTGGAAGAGCTAGTACATGTTTTAATCACTTTAATCTGTGTGTTTTTGTTGCAGTTATGGGTGAAAATAGTTGATGGAGATATTCAAGATTCTACACGTTCAGATCTCTATGAGTACATAGTAGACTTCCTTACATTCTGCTCAGACCAAGACCTAGTGTGGAAGTACTCTGAATGGATTCTACAAAAAAATGAAGAGGTTTGTGAGTGGTACACTTTTCACAGAACATCAGTATTTCCCTGCAGTGACGTTTGGCTTTCCCTTAATGCTGGTTTTTCTTGATAGCTGATTGGACCTTTTGCAGCATATTTAATGCCAGTTAAACAGAGATCAGCGGAAGAAAACTTGCAGGTTTCTCAATTCTTCCAAGTCCCTCTATTAGCAAGTGCTAGTGATAATTGCCTCTTTTTATTCTGAAATCAGAGTTTAGGGTATGAAAAATACAGCATGTCATCTTTTTTCTTCATATTGAGTAAGATAATTTTCAAATCTTAAAATAAATAAATAAGTCACCTGACAGGTTAGCTGTTGCTGCTGCTTCTTATTTTAAAGGGGATGGGTGGTGTCTGTGTACACCAAGACATGGAATAAATAGCCCCCATTCAAGACGAAACTTCATTGCTAGAAGAATTAACTTAATCTGCCAAAATTAAAAAAAAGCCTGTAACATCCATCAGCATGCTGTGCTGTTAAGTGGGATGTTTGATGCTGTATCAGACAGTCTGTGCTGTTGGAATTTGTTGCTGCCTGATTTTTATTAATTTTAAGCTTAGTTATTTTGCGCAGTGACGGAGTTCTAAGCTTTTGGTTTGGTTTAATTACAAAAGTCTCTCGCTCCATCTATATCATCACATGTGAAAAAGTTTAGAACTTTCTGGTCTCTCTGTTGTGCAAATCCATTCAATACTTTTTGTGGAAGTTGTGCCCAAGCCAAGGTTTATTGGCTGGACAATGTATAGTCTACAAATTGAGGTAGTGCAGATAGGAGTGAGTGAGATCACGATAAGCACAGAGTAGTGTAATTCTCTGGTGTTGGGCAGGGTTTTGTGTTTATCTTCCTGAATAATGTATTAACAATAATGCTATTCCTTTTTCATTTTAAATATTTATTTAATAAAATGGTTGCCATTGAGTTCCTAAATGCAATTAACTCTTTCTAGGTTGGCGTACAGATTTTCACTAAAAGGTCTTTGGAAGAACAGGAGAAAAACAACATTAATCCAGATGATATCGTCAGTTGCCTTAACAAATATCCTAAAGCACGTGTCAAATATCTAGAACATCTAGTACTGGAAAGAAAAATAGAGGTGAGTTCTGTGAGAATGCTAAAAGTAGGCATAGGATTCAGAATGCAGATTATAATCAACAAGTCTGAAAATAGGCAATGTCTGGAAGAAATAGGCATAATATGAAGCCTTTCAAATGTACTCAGAGTAGGGTAGGAATGTTTTTAAGATTAAAGTAAAAGATGAGGCGTGGATACCTTCATTATTTTGAATTTTTCAACGCTTGTGATAGCAAGGCAGTTGCTTATGTCCCCTCAGACTTAGGGGTTTTTTACATCTGGTTATTGCATACTTTTCTATTTCACTGATGGGGCTCAAACCTCCTTCTGGTAAGATCATAGAAAATGATCAACAAAAGGTTGAACAGCTGCTGATCCTATTGCACTGTGGCAGCAATATATTAAAATTGCTAGTTCAGTGTTTTACAAGTGAGAATGTTTTATTCTGTCTTTCTGGAGAGGTTTGAACAATTAACAATCAAATCAAACCATGCACCCCTCACTAGAATTCCAAACCACTCTTGATGTTGAATGTCCAAAAGATGCATTCCCAAGTCCTAAGTGACAGTGTATTATACCTTTGGGGGTTTTGGCTCAATGCAAAAGCAGCCAAATGATGTATTTGGATATGAGACATTTTAAGCACAGAAGTTCTTTAACCTGGAAATAAAGCAAAGAAATGAACAGTGAAAGAACTCTGCAGAACTGATGATCGGTGCACTAATTCACGTTCTTCAAATACACATCAGATCAGTGATTTCCCCTTACTGGTATTGCAGGTGTGTTACACCATGACTGATTAATGTACGAGTCTCTGATGTCATGGATATTTCCAAACAAACTTTTTGAGTTAAAGACAGTGCCTTGTAGAATATTTGTGAAAATATTTTGTAACTAAATCTACCTGCTAGTAAAGGCTGGGTTATAAATCAACTTGGTCTTTAAAAATTACTAGATTATTGTGAATGATTTAGTGAGAATGTTTAAAACAGTCAAATCATTAGCTTGTTTTGATGAACACTGGATAGTGGATAACAAAAAAGGAACTGTGTCTTCAGAGTGCTTTTCTACCTCTGGTGGCTTTGTCAGATCTTATTGCAGAAATAGAAAAGGTCAAAGAACATACCTGAATATGAAGAACCCCATATTTACAATGTAGTTTGTGAGGCTACTCTGAAATAAGTTATCTATCTGTAAGGACAAAACATGTTGTGATTAACTCAAAATAAATAAGTTAAACCTCATTTCTATGTAATTAAGTAAATATTCATCAGTGTTGTTGCTGGGGACAAGAGTTTGTCTTTGTGAACTGAGCTAACATTGTTCTATTCATCTGTAGAAAGAAAAGTACCATACTCATCTAGCTGTCTTGTACTTGGAGGCAATACTTCAGCTAAAATCTGTGACCACAGATAATTGTACAGAAACAACTGAACTGCTGTTGAAACTTCGCAGTCTGCTTCAGAAATCTGATCTTTATAGAATTCGCTTTATTTTAGGTAGGTTGCATGTTGTCTGTTATAAATGCTGTATGTCATTTCCAGCTGGACACAAAATAATAGTCCTTGCAAGGATAGAAAACTAAAAGATCTAAGGTTTCTGTGTGTGTTTGTTTGATAGGCTGTATTTCTAACAGACACAGGTTAATTTAGAAAGCATATCTGTTGGTGTTGTCCTTGGTCTCCATAGCTCCAGTGATGTATTTGCCACTGCACCAGAGACAGAATACCAGTTGGCCAGAACAAATACCTGCATACAATTTTCTTAATAGTCACCTTCTCTTTAATGATGAGCATGTAACTTGTTACAACCTCTTGCAAATGAAGCACCTACAAGCCTGTTCCTTAAGCATCCTGTTTCTAGTGAATAGGAGTAAAACTTTGAGGAATCTAATTTCCAAGGACTTGTTTGTTATCCATAACCCTGAAACTCACTCTGGGGTTCATGTTAAATAAAAATATGAGCATCTTTTTAAGTGTGACATACATGTTACTGTTGGTATAAGGCAAGCAGCAGTTGAGCTAAATATTTTCCTTGGTCAGTGCTTATCATGGTTAATTTTTAATGTTTCATCTACTGGAATGCGAACATACAGTGCAATTAAGCAAGCCAAGTGTTTAAATCCTCTCTGGTATTGAGGATTATGGCTGAAGAATGATGGAGTAGTGGATGAAGGGGAAGTGACTTGTTATTGAACTGAAAGGTGTGAAATGATTTTTTGAAATTCAGTGGAAAAAAATCCAGTGTATGTGGAAATAAAAATAGCTGAGTAGCAACTAAAATAATTTACCAATGCTTAATGTTTCCTTGCCTTTCCAGGCAGCAAAATGTTATATAATGTATAATGTACAAGTCACTGAGGCACAGTCATGAAACTCTTGTTCGTTTTCATTTTTTAGTTAGTTTTTAAGCAAATTTTTCAGGGCAAGAGTTACAAAATGGATTATCCTCTCAAAATCCATGTACTCCAAAATAAAGGATTTCTTACATGACAATTCTTATGTCTCATAAAAGTGAGGTCAGTTCAAACTAGAGTGTTCCTCCCTGGTAACCAAAACATTTCAGTGAGAAAAACATTGTATTTCCATGCATGTTGCATAGGCCTTTGCCAAATCTTTATCACCTTTACGATAATTAGATGATTTTCTACTTTATTTTGAAATGCCAGATGAACTTGCCACTCTGTCTGCCTATTGCTGACACTTAAACTTTGAACTGGATTAAGGGTTTGTAGTGCCCTTTTCTTAAAGGGAAGTACTATTAGATTTTTATTGTCTTTTATGGAGTTTATTCTGTGACGTCCTATAATAATGGGAGAAGCAGTGGTTAAAAATATGGCAGCTTCATCTTATAGTTTATTATACATGGTAGCAGTGTCTGCTAAAATTTAAAAGGTATCAGTGGTTTAGTGTCTGCTAGAATTTAAAAGCTGCCAGTGACACTGGTTCATCACCTATTATTTAGTAATTTCTTTGTCCCATATTTTGTGGTGCTCTGTTTTTAGAGATGTTTCCATACATCTGGGTATTCCTGTACTTACAAGCATCTGTCTTCTCTGTAGTTGCACTGACTGGGAGAGGGAACAGTTGTCTACTCCACTGAGCAAATACTGCCTTGTTTCTCATTTAACAGACAAAATCCAGGGCACAGACCTTCATATGGAAAGTGCCATTTTATATGGGAAATTAGAAGAACATGAGAAGGCTTTGCATATCCTTGTCCATGAGTTGAAGGACTTCCATGCTGCTGAAGAATACTGTATATGGAACTCTGAGAGGAGAGATGAGCAGTACAGACGGAGGCTTTTCCATATGCTGCTCTCAGTGTATTTAACTCCAGGCACTTCGGATTGCGCACTCGTCATGGCTGCTGTGGATCTCTTGAATAACCACGCTACGGAATTTGATGCAGGTCTAGTTTTGCAGGTGGTGCCTGACAGCTGGTCAGTGCAGCTCCTCTCCCCATTCCTGGCTGGAGCAGTGAGACAAAGCATTCACACGAAAAGAATGACTCAGGTGGCACTTGGGTTAGCACAAGCTGAAAACTTAATCTACAAGCACGAGAAGGTAGGTTACTGGCGTGTTTTTAAATAAAAGCACTTTGAAGCTTTACAGTGGAGTCCTTTGATATACAGTAATCAAAAGAAGTTTGAAGAATCGGTACAAAAAAGATCTTCATGTCTTTGGCATTTATTAGGGGTTTTTTGGCCATGACTACTAGATTCAAAATTAATTGTATGTTTTCTCTGTAAAACAAAAGGGAAAGTGTGGGCCTTGAAATAGGAATAACCTTGGTGAGCTTCTGGGCTGAATATGAAGTGAATCTGGGATTTGCAGATTAACAAAGTTCTTGCAGAAACTTTAAGAAGTGTGAGTTAGCATTTCGTTCTCTAGGAGGGAGTGTCAGAATTTCCAATTCAGTTTTTTTACAGTGTCACCTGTCAAAATTTGTTTTAAAAAATGATCCAGCACTTAGTATTAATTGAAGCTTGTTAGTAGATTTTGTTAATGGTACATTCAGTTGTGAAGCTGTCTTCTATTCCTAGCTAGGGCAATGTTGCTTATAGTTCATGGCAGGTTCTTAAAATTGTTTTTGTTTTATCTATTTGGTTCAGTTGCAATTATGCTCCATCATTTCCCTTCCTTTCTGGTTAGATTCACCTTTGGATTTTTTTTCCCCTTTCTTTAGGTTAAACAAAAAGGAGCCCCGATTCTTCTTTCAGACAAAAAGGTGTGTCAGGTGTGCCAAAATCCTTTCAGCGAGCCTGTGTTTGTAAGATACCCAAATGGGAGTATGGCCCACACACACTGTGCTGCAAACAGACATCTCAATTCCAGTGTGACTCATCACTCTCCCAGCTCCAGCAATCAGACTTGAAATATTCCCACAGTTCCCATGACTTATACCCCATTGAAAGTGGTCTGGAAAGACAAAAGTGGAGCTACTTTAAGTATAAATCAAGATGGACAGCTAGTTTTTGGGTTAATGGGAGGACTTCCACTAAATATGAAATACTGCTACTTATCCTTTTGATTTCTAATGAATGTAGATAGAAAAGAAAATTCACTACCAGACATGGAGAGGTGCAAATATGGGCTCTTCTGTGAATAGGAATAAACATTAAAGAGAAAAGGAACCTTTTCTTCCCAGTGAGGATGAATGTTGCAGAGTGAAGGCAAACAGTTATTTTAAGAATTGTCACTTTGCACTGACTGTGGTGTTGGTAAATTTGTGGAGGGGAAGATGGCATCTATTAGAGTTGGAATTCTTGAAGAGTGATGGGACAAGATCAGCATCGTGCAGCTTGCTATGAAGACAGAAACGTGCATCGATTATAGTGTTTGCAGCAGCACGTCTTCTTTTGGGCTGGATTCTCTTCCCCAGGATCACCTCATGAACTTCTTTTTTTTTTTTTTGCTCTACAAAATGTTGGAAATGTTGGCTTTTGATGCACTTTTTAGTACCTCCCTCCCATCCACCTGCTATATGGAATTTAAATGTAAGCACTGCTCTGTTAGGTTTCTGCTCCTGCAGTTACTGTAACATACTGAGTGGAAACCAATAGCCTCAATCACACAGGTGAGCTTGGAAGAAAAAAAAAAGAAAGATTGTCTGGTCAGGCTGTAGTCACTTTTATATGGGGGAAGAGACCCTAACTTTAATATTGATTTATTTATTAATATGCAAATATGCTGTACATACAGTTGAATAAATTGATCTTATCATTCTAGCATTTCTTTGGAGGATTAAGATGTAGCTGATACTTAAGTGTACAGATTATGTGCTAAGTGTTTGCTATAACATGACAGGCTGGTTGGAACTCCACAAAAACAGGTTTTAGTGCTTGTGGATGACTTTGTGCAATCAAAACCACAGAAAGAAGGTATAAAATTGTAAGAAATCTACAAAAATGCACTACAGGGATACTGGATTTGTTACAATCTACTAAATATTCTGTAAACTAAAGTTTTTCAAATAACACAAACCCCTTACTTAACTGCCCTCATATGTATTCACATTGCTATTTAACCGTTTTAAAGCAGTTAATTTAAAACATACAGCTTCCCCCAAGAGAGGTTAAAAAAATGACAACTTTAAATAAAAGTTAAGAATTGCAAAGTGAAAGCATTTCTTTTAATTTTGTGAAGCTCTAATAAATACCAGGCTTACTGACCAGCATGCAGTTGAGTTAGTACAGCTGCTCCCTGTTTCAGAATTCCAAATCACTGGAGGCTTTCAGCAGAATGGAGTGTCTGCATGGTCCTTTCTAGAATCACAGAATAAGCTGAGTTGGAATGGATGCATCAGGATCATTGGGTCCAGCTCTTGGCCGCACACAGGACATCCCAAGAATCACACCATGGGCCTCAGGGTGTTGTCCACATGCAGCCTCCTTGTATGGAAAGGCTGGCTTAGGAAGCTGCCTTCTAAGTACAGTGCTGCCTCCAAGGAGGGGCAACCAGACCTCATCCAGGGGAAAAAAATCCATCTCTTTCTCACAGAAACATACAATGGTTTGGGGTGACAGGGACCTTAAAGATCATCTATTCCAATCCCCCTACCATAGGCAGGGACACCTTCCACTAGACCAGGTTCTTCTTCAAAGCCTCATCTCTTCCAGGGACGGAGTGTCCACAACTTCCCTGAGCAACCTGTGCCTGTGCCTCACCACCCTCACAGTAAAGAATTTCTTCCTGACAGCTGATCTAAACCTGCCCTCCTTCAGCTTAATGCCATTCCCCTTTGCCCTATCACTACATGCATCTGTACAAAGTCCCTCTCCAGCTCCCTTACTGGCTCCTTTCAGGTTCTGGAAGATGCTAAAAGTCTTCCCAGAGCCTTCTCTCCAGGCTGAACAGCCCCAGCTCTCTCAGCCTGTCTTCATAGGAGAGGTGCTCCAGCCCTGTGATCATCATTGTGGCCTTACTCTCGACTCATTCCAACAGCTCAACATCCATCTTGTATTGTGGATCCCAGAGCTGTACTCAAGGTGGGGAGTACTTTGCTTTAAAGCAAAAGGCCTTTCTTTGAGTCTTTCTTCTTCCTGATTTTGGAATTAGGACAGTATAACTGTTGTGTTGAATTTTATTTATTTTTAAAAGCCCGAGTAAGGAATTTTGTGGTGCTTTATACTAAGACATGTAAGCCACGTTTAGTGAGAGGCACTTAGAAAGAAGTCAAGTGTGGGCATTTCTGACTCAATTCTGGCATGAGCGATTCTGCTGTGGCACTGGTATAAGTAGATTCACTATCTTGTAGTCATGGGTTTTGAACTTTGTATATACAACTGGCAGTGATGATGTAGAAAAATCTGTAGTCCCGTCCTCAAAACACTTGCTGATAAGAGTGGAAGTGATTTTTAAAAAGACCTTATAAACCTTTTGTGTACACTAGCATGCATTTCATAAGAAATGTTTTCTTTTGCTGCCAGCACCCTTGGTATTTTCTTGTTTTCTATTTAGTGAGAAGGTACTAAAACAAAGACCCCTCTCGATGATTTAGAGTAATTCTAGCCACTTAGTAGTATTGAACTACTGCTGCAATGGAATAAAGATCATATCATTCCAGACCTCAGGAAAGTTCTCAGTTACTATTGCATGAAAAGGTATGTCTGTAAAAGATTAAACAATTCCTTACTAATAGTCAGTATCTTTTTGCAGATATGTACTTTGGCTAAAAAGCAGCAAAACCAATGATTGTACATACAGAACAAATACAGAAATCAGAATAATGCAAGGTAGCATTTTTGCTATCAAAAATGTGATTAATATTTAATTTGGGGGCATCTTGTTCTTTTAAGCCCAGTCCCCCCCAAAGCGTGGACTGGAAAAATTGATTTTGGATTCATACGTTGCTTTGTAAAGTTTTATACTAGAACTCATTTGAATGAATTAATATGGAAATCCCATGGTAACTAAAGGAAAAAGCAAAGAAAACCAGTGTGAGGCTGAGGCAGAGCAAGAGCTCAGCAGGGAGGTGGCAGGTGGACGATGCTCTTCCCATGTGTGTCCAGCACGTGAGCAACTGGGATAAGTCTGGACCAGAGGAGATGTCGACCCACATCAGAGTGGTGTGTGGTGTTCTGTGCTTTGTCACCAGGAAATTTATGAAAGGTCTGCATTCAAATTTCCTTAGGTGGGACAACTGAACACCCCTTGGGTAAGAGAGCTTCATTCTGGGGAACCTGAGTTCATTCCTTCTTTTGTTTTGGCACGGTCAGTTTGATCATTCTTGGTTTATGTACCTGAAATCCTGGGCCAGCATTGCTACTGTGGTAAGTTCTGGTATGGCTGCAGCAGCATGGAGGGAGTGAACAGGGAAGGAACCAGATTTGGTTATTAATTGCATGACTGCATTTGTGAAGGAGGAGAGGCAGGAAAGAGGAACAGTTCTTTGAGCATTCTTCTAGTTTGGAAATTAAATGCTTTCTGGGAGTTTAAGCTTGATGTGATCTTTTTATCTCCAGTTAGGGAATGGGGTGTCTTAGATCTGCCCTTGGAGACTGGAGATTCTGCCAGAATATTTCTCCTTAATTTAGCTGTTGCTAAATTATTTGTAATTCATCTCTCTCACGTTTTCCAATGGGTCTTCTCCAACTTCGTATGTGTGAAAACCAAAACAGAAGTGCAGATTATTTTTAATGTGACACTGTGTCTGTGATTCAGGACATAATAAAGGAGATTAGTCTCTTACACTGATGTCTCTGCAGATACCAAGGCATGTTTGTCTAACATGTAGCCTCCAGTTATCGAAATATTGCAGCTCTGACTTTTTTTTTAGCCATCCACTGCTACAGATGATGGTACATACAAAAAGCACTTGTTGAACCTTCTACACTCTCACATCTCCATGCTTCCTCACATGAAAATTACCTATGATGTGTGTACGTCATCATGTGCAGTTTTTCTCTCTTTAAATCAAAAAGAGGAAAAACCCTAATTAAAAAAAAATTGCTCAGAATCTGGCACTCAGCTCAAAATGAGATTCATGGCTGTATATTCATGAGAAAGAATTCAGTTACATCTTCATTTTTTTTTATTTAAATGGATAAGTTGTCACATTGAGATTGGTATTCTTTTAATATTGTCAAAGCCAGAGGGAAACAAGCATTTGGGATTTGTTTCACAGAGCACACCACAGGTACCTATGAACTGGCTTGTTCAGGCAGCCCATACTGAGGTGGCTCAGGTGTGCACAGGATTCCAGGTTACAATGAGAACTTCTCTCTTTGCTCCCTTGCTCCCAGTCTCCAGAAAATTTCCAGCCCTTATTACCTGATTAATGTCTCTCTTCTAGCACTTAACTGACATGGGTACAAATCTTGAGAGGTCTGGGGGACTCCTGAGCACATCTGTCTTCAGTAAAATGTCACTTTATTACTCAGCCACATGAAGCCCTACTAATGTGAGCTGTGGAAAGGTGGTGATGGTAGGGATGGAGTATGTGTATGTTTTCTGAGAACTTTATTACATGTTTAAACACACAAGCATTATCCTGACTGCTGAGTCTTTGTAACAACATCTGTTCTTTGCAGGACTCCTATCCTGAATGACATTAAAAATATTTTGTTTTATACAGTTCTATCAAGAAGTAATTTTTTATTTTATAACTCTTCCCAGTTTGCTGCAGTCTCTATTCAGCATGGCTCTAAGTGTTTTATTAACATCCTGCTGTTCATAACAGGCAGCAACTAATACGTTTTCATTGTGAGCTCTCTTCCTATTGCCTATATTTGCTAATTAATTTTGCTGTACAACACTTAGGGGCTTATGCCTTGTGAACACTGGTAATTAAATGTGCTGCTACTTTTTAAGGGAAAAGAAGAAAAGTTAATAACATTCTGTAATGTATGATTGATTTCAAAACTGAAGTTCCCCTGCAGTAAATTTGTTCAGATGGAAGTCTGTACTGTTAAGGCTTTTGGACTTAGTGGTTATATTGGTGAACATACACAGCAGTATGTAGAATGTACAAATGTATAAATACGTTGATTTTTAATAAAAAAAAATCTTTTAATTACGTTTGTCATGGATTCATAGATACATAAACCCTGGAACGTGAATGTCCAAGTAAGATTATCTACTGATAAATAGACTGACAGGGGTCAGATCCCTGACATGTGGAAGTGAGGCTGGTGCTTACATACCCTGCAGAAGGCAGTGGTGTTCCTCATCTTCCTCCTCACCTCTCAGGACTAACGGCCTTGGCTTCAGGGCCAAGGGACCAGGTACTCCCCAGTTCCAGCAAGAGGGGCAGAAGCCACCACAGTGGCACTGTAGGACCTGCTGGTACGGAAACCCCAGGAAAGGAAGGGTGGTAAGGGCTGGTAAAGAGTCTGTGGTAAGCCAAGGAAACCAGTGTGATCTTCAAGGGGAGGGAGAGAGAAATACAAAGAAGTGCAAAAGGAGTGTTTAGGACATGCAGGTGTGACCTAATTCAGCTGCTCTCCTGCCCCACTCTGTCAGGCAGTGCAGGCACTGGCAGTGCTGCAGGCATCTCCTGGATGCTGAGGACAGGTTGTGTGCACAGCATAAATGGGGATCCAGCGAGGCAAAAATCCAACACAGTGGGAGTGACCGGGAAGGGCTCTTGTTCTGAAGTTCAGGTCTGTGGTCACTTGACAAGGTTTCTACAGCCCATCAGGTGAAGTTTGTTCCTTTGGCTGAAGTGAAGGCTGTGGGAACATTGGTGGGTCCTCAGGATGCTCTTACAGAGGGTGTTTGGGATGCAAATGCTGGGTGCAGCATGATGCTGAAAGGAACGAAAAACTAACGCTACAAGCATGACTTTATTAGCTCAGCCAGCAGGAAATACACACTGGAGAGCCCTGGCTTGCTTTTCCCCATCCACCCATCCATCCATCCACCCATCCATCCATCCATCCATCCATGGAAAGGTAACGCAGAAGGCATTTAAAAAAGCCTGAAACCCAGTTGTGACTCCAGCACAGTGGGATTTCAGCTAGTTTTGCCTCTAGACAGTGGTTAGAAAATGGTCCATGCTAATCATCCAGATGGCAACTCCTTCCAAGACAAATAATCAATAGACTGTAGCTGTGTTTAGGCAGAAATGAGTCTCAGAGGTCCAGTTCACTGCAACAACTGTAGCTGCAGGACAGCATAGGGTCAAAGAGGCCAGGGCTGCCAGCAGAAGGCTGATGGCTGAACACATGGCAGGTTTTCAGTAGATAACAAGGCTGATTATAGTGCCTAAAAATCCAATACCAGTCATGAACATCAGTACCAGTGCCTATAATTGCCAATAACCCCCTGAAGATACTGTCCCATAACCACCTTGTCAACGTGGCATTTGCATTGAGTGGGGCCTGACCATCCCAATGCATGTTAAAATCCTAGAACAATCTAGGCTGGCTGGCTTCTTCAGAGATGGTGTTGTCCAAGCCCAGCTTGATGCAGGGTCACCCTGTGTCGGGTTACTTGTCTTGTTTTAGACCAGTGCTGACAAGCTTGAAACAGATTGGGAAGGGTCCAAGTGTCTTCTTGTCATGTCTTTGCCAGAGGAATATATTGCTTAAACATCCAAAATACTCTCTGGTAAAGAAAGGTAAAAGGCTAAAAGGTACGTTTGTCTTGAACAAGTAGTTTAGTTTGTTTTGTGGTTTGGGTTTTTGTTGTTTTGGGTTTTTTTGGTTTTTTTTCAAATACTACAGAAAGATTAAATAAGCAGGGAATTTCTAAAAATTAACGAATTACTGGTGACAGATTCAAGATTATGCACTTGGTGCCTCTCTAACCTGGAGAAGTATATTCAAATAAAATGCAAGTTCTTGATATCTGTTTGAAAGTCACAGACAGCATGCAAAGATGTTTCAATCCCTTTAGTCCCTCTAACATACAAGGTTACTCTGCAGTTCCATGCCAGAAAGCTCCTAGAGCGTGACAGAAGTAGAGGTTTTTCTACTTGAATCACAAGAAGTTGAAGATGGGGAGGGAGGAGTACAGGATGGATTTGTATCTGCTTTTTTAAAAGATTTCATTCACTAGGGATTTATATTTGCAAAGCGAAAGGAGGTTTTCATTTCTGTACTTTTTTGATCCATCTTTATGTTTTAACTTGTCATGTCTCATTTCAAAGCATCTCTATGGCCTTTTGTGACATGCTGATTTGTCAAGCAGAAGTTTTAGTGTTCCTGCTTCAAAACCTTCCTGAAATCTCTTGTTCTGGATAGCAGCCACTCAGTACATCCCCTCCAGAGACTCCAGTCAGCATGTCAGCAGTACCTCTCCTCACAGTTGCTCATTCTGTAATGTGAATGGCCATACAACTGTGCTGGTGTCATGGTTTAACCCCAGCCAGCAGCCAAGCCCCACACAGCCCTGTGTAAGCCCTGCTCACTAATAAAAAAAAATTTTCTATATTATCAACCCTGTGTTCAGCACAAACCCAAAACACAGCCCCATACAAGCCCCTGTGAAGGAAATTAACTCTATCTCATCCAAAACCAGCACAGATGGTCAAAACTAAAAACTACAAACCAAAGAAATCTCAATCCCAGAGGAGGGAGGAGTCTCTGGTTAAGCTGCTGTTAATTATCAATGCCTCAATACCCCACACTTTTGGTTTTCCCATCTGCCTGATATCAAATCACAAGAGTGTGTAGCGTTTCATACAAATAACCACTTGTGCTGATAACTTTCCTCCCTGTGGAAGGTAAAAGGGGAAGATTTTCTTAATTGAAGCCATGCCATGACAAAATTTGAAGGCAGCCAAAAAGAGGACCTCACAGGGCCTTTTTTTCAACGCAACTGCCCTTAAAAGTACCAAGAGGGCTCTGAATGCAAAAGCCAGGCCTCATGAAAACATGAGCTAGAACAATTTTAAAATGGAAAAAGCTCAGGAGTTGAGTAGGGAGAAAGTTTTAGAGGTTTGCAAGCAAATTCCCCACCTTGTGTCTTGTCAAGTCAGGTTTTGACTTCTGTCAAAGCAGAACAAACTTCAATGACTTCCTAAGTTGCAGAGCTCCCTCCACTCAGCCCCTTCTCACCCCCTTGGGAATGAGCCATGCTCCTCCAGCTCTCAGGGGCTGCCAGTCTGCTCTGTCCCCAGGCTTCTGTTGGTCCCTGGCCACCTTCCCTTACTTGGCCACACCTTGTTCTTCCATGTCTTCCTGGCTGCAGATCTCTGTAGGTTTTGGAGCAGTGCAGGCTGGGCCCTGCCTGAGGGCCTCCCTTTCCTGGGTTTGACGACTTTTCTCCTCCAGTCTTATATCAACTTTGTGCAGTTTGACATTAAACTTCAGTAAAATGCTAGAAGATAAAAATGAAGTAATACTAAACAGAGATTCCTGACTTTATTAAACAATGTTGCATTAAATAAAAGCAAAGCTGTGCTCTAACGCTACAATTCATGGTCTCCTAACTTGGTAGCAATATCTTTTTGTGTTGAAATGTTTTCATACACCCACTACTTTAATGAAGTCTCTATGGTGAAACGTCGTCTTTAACAATTTTACTAAGGAAGCAATTTCTAATGCATCGACTTAGTGTTTTAATACCAAAAGGAGTCTGAAGGCATTTGTAAGCAGTCCTGTCACGTTCTGTCCAGCTCTGCAGAGGTCTGAGGAAGCCAAGGACACAGCCCTGCTGCCTGCAGACTTGCATCATACAATAAATAGCAAGTGTCTCTGGTGGGGGTAGGCTGGGGGACGTGGAGGAAAAGATAAGCCCTATCCATATTTAGCCACCACGTCTTATCTAGATACTTGAGTGCTGCATAACCCAGCACCTAAGTGTTGTGTGCTACCTGCAGCATCGGGTCAGACCCATCCCAGAAAAATCATAAAATGCTTTGTTCTGGTAGACCCAGCAATGAAAATCATAGAAAACCTAGCAGCTTAGATATGCTTGTTTTATGCATCATTACCTGCTGTAGTTTTACACAACTGTCCTCCTGCTGTCAGAGCACTGGGAATGCTCTGACATGCAAAGAGCTTTTTTCCTGTTCTTTGTAACATTTAAGGGGAAGAAAGCTGTACCCAAGCTAGAAAACGACCTTGTTTCTCCTGGAATACTGTCATGCCTTACCTGTGAAGTGATAGTGGTGGTTCCAAAACTGTGCTCTCGCTGACTGTACTTTGCAGCAGGTGATACAGCCACAGTGTAAAGAAAGTAGGCAGCACCAGAACACGTGTGAGCCCTCACCAGTATAACCCATCCTTGCCAGTATAACCAGTCCTCTCCAGTATAACTCTGCTCCCTGCAGATGCCCTGTGCTGTGGAGAGAGAGAAGCAGCTCCAGCACTGTGGAGCACAAAAGTCAGAGGCAAACGTACCACGTGCTCAGCTGTGCAGCAAAACCTGCTGGTCCCAAGGCTGTCCTTCACTCAGCCTTTTCCATGGAGGCTTTCTTTGAGCCAGGCCCAGCAGCAGGTGGGAGGCTGGGCACCCAAGAGGAGACCTGTACAGTACCTACACTGCTCTTCCTAAAGTGCAGTGACAAAGAGATGCACCAAAGACGGGTACTAACTTCAGTCCCATGCACCCTACAGCAGAACAGTAACAATATTATAAAAAAAAAAAGAGAAAGATTGACTCACAGCATTCAGCCAACTCGGTGATGCCCCAGACAACTACTCTTGCACTTGAGCTGTTTCCTCCAAATTACCCAACCTGGCCCCAGGAGCAACATGTTCTGATGGCACCAGTGAAGGTCACCAAACAAATCCACACAATAAAGAAGACTGGCAGCTTTATCTTTCATGGCATAAGGGGGTAAATACTTCTCGGAGGTGATGTTTATTCAGGTCGTGCTTGTCACTCCATGTGGATTCTTACTAGAAAATTTTAAAACCTGAGTATGTGCCCCAAAAGATGAGTACATTTTTCCTCTCATGCAACCAGGGAGAATAAATTTCCAGCCTTAGCTGGAAAAGAGCTCTAACACTGCGGAATTATGCTACCAAGAAGCCCCTCGTCTTCCTCCCTGCTCCTTGCCCTAGTCACTTTTGGGACATTTCTATTCCATTTTCTGTCTCTCAGTACAATATTTTAAAGTGTGTGATCTATAACAATGCAAGTTCCATTCCTGCACAGCCAACACATAAAGCTGATTAATTCACTCTTCCTGAAATTATGCACACAGCATCAATATATCTGTTGTTTCACCCCTTAAACAGTGTTTTAAAAAAGTCACTCTACATTCTCCCATAAACAGTACTTTAGAAAAGCTGAAAAAAACCCCATACCCACAGAAAATGTCAGGGGTCTTGTCCAAGTGCCCTCAGCTTACAAGCCTGAGTTTAAAAACAAACTTGTACCTGAACAGTGTCAGTGCTTTAAGTTGTTACATTTATTATTTAAGGTTTAGTACAATTCAGGTTGTTTTTTTACAGAGAGAACGCAGGAGAACAGTGACAACAGAGCAAGAGAAATAAAAGAAAAGGCAGAGGACAAATAAGATTCCCTCAGTGCCCACTCAGCTTTTAGGAGTACCTTCCTGGCTGGCAGCACCCACATATGCCACCAGGGCATTGAGAATGGTGGTCCTAAGAGCCAAGTGAAACCTCTCCCATTTTTGTCTCCTCTCTTCCCCTTGGCTCTTCCCACCTGCAAGTCTTGGGCTGCACTCTCAAACACGGTGGCCCACTTGTCACTCTGACCTCTCTGTGCTGGTGGCTGGGAATGGACAGGGACTGTACCTGACTCATGACATTTTTTTGCACAACCTTAGTGTCACTACCTCAGTGAAACGGCAAAGTTATACCACGCAGATTCACTAGAAAGGTGACTTATTTACAACTTTAAATTATATACAAAAAGGACAATAACAAGCCTACTTAATGATTGTGGAACAGATTTAATGCCATTTAATTACAGCACCTGTACTAAAAGGCAGAAGGAAAAATATAATTAAACTCCAGAATTAGAAAGAAGGGGGAAAACAGTCTAATAATAGCTACTTCACCAATAAACATAAAGGTTATAAGTGGAATCCCCAGAATTTCAAAGTCAAAATATATTTGTAAAAATGAAAAGGTTAGAGGCAGAAAAATAATAATCAGGCAGTAAAAGGTAAACAATCCATTAATCATGCGCATCTGCCGAAGCGACGGAGCGAGCGGGATGCGGGTCGGGCTGCGGAGCAGCGGGGGCGGTGCCCGGCAGCGGCAGCCGGCGCAGCCAGCCCTGCTCCGGGAGCGCCGGGAGGCACCTCCGCCTGCAGCAGCCGGGGCCACCGCCTGCCAGCAGGAAAGCAACAGAGTAATGGGAAGCAGGCACCAGAAGCGGCTCCTGTGGGAAATGCTGTGCGTGCAGGGGAGAAGCATATGGTAAGAGGCAAAACTCAGCAGGCTGCGGCTGGACAGATGCCTGTGGAAAACCAAGTGTGATGCAACGGAGAAAGCTGTAGGCAAAGGAGTGTTAGCCAGCCTTTAACCACGGACACGGCAGCTTCACTTTGCCACTCACCTTCTTCAGCTTCCTTCTTGCAAAAACAATTTTCAGGTCACTGACATGCATGAAAAAGAAGGGTGTTGTCTTTTCACTGAGGTTAGCAGCTTGCTGCATTTCCTTTGGACACATTTGGGGTTTAGGTGTGTAAAACCCATTAATGACCCCTGACGCCTTGTGCAGAACGGTGCCAATGGACAAACATTTTCAGATCCGTGAAGTAAAACAGACTCCACGCTGCTTCATGCCTCAGCACAGCATTGTCCAGCCCCACAGCACAGGCAGGGATGGGCACAAAAGGGAAGCTCCCCCACACCTCACTTCCCACGTCTGGGAACAGCTACTGTCCGGGTACCCACACTGCTGCACCCCTGAGCAATGACCTCCGGGGCTGCGCATCTGTTGAGGCACTTTATTGAAATGTGAGGTGTCTGTTGAAATGAGCCACTTCATCTTACCCTGTGCTGAAGCAGAGGAGTTGTGTGTTCTGGTGTGAGTGTACCTTTTGGTCACCCTTCCCCGGTGCCTCTCCTGAAGTGGTCCTGAGGTTGTGAAGGAACATTTGTTCCCTGGTTATTCAAATAACTCCGGGTCTTGGCCCAAGGTGTGGAATGGCTGGGATGCTCACTTTGCTTTGTGTTCAGGTGCTTTGCCTGGCAACCCAACCCACTGCAAAACACCTGCTCTGAGGAGGTTTGCAGGTCACATGTTTCACTTTTGGATATCAGAAGGGATGAGATACCACCACAAGCAGGGATCTACTGATGCAAAAAGGGCAGGAAAAAGTGTTACCAAAAAGAAAAAAGGATGATATTGAACAAGGAGTGAAATCAGGTCATTCCCATAAGATCTTGCTCACTAGGTCTTAGAGAATAATGCCTTTGGATGAATTAGAACACATTTACAAAAATACTTCCTCATATCTAATTTTGGTTCAAACTCAGTAAGAAGGCTGATCCTTTCATAGAATTGCAATGCTGGGATGCACAGAGAACCCTGGTTTAGCAAAGCTTACTTACATGGAAAAGCAATTTGATTTTACAGTGCTTTGATAACCATTGTGGGGATTTTGCTCAAAGGGAGGTAAAGATCTGGACTTGGGAAGTGAAGGTCTTTGACACAAGAGCGCACTCTGGCAAGGGTTTTCTTCCTGCAGAAAATAGTTCCTTCAAGTACTTTAGGCAATGCAGAATAAATTCTTTTTTATGTCAAAATTCTCTGGACTCTTGAAACATGAAAACTGTGAAGCTGATTTTCATGCTAGTTACTGGGTTGAAAATATGCACAGGAAGCCACTGAGAACCATTTGAAGAAACATTTTCGGCTTATACTATAAAGTAAACAAAGAGAAAATGGGTTTGTTTCTTGAGGAAGAAGGAATTTAGTAGTTAACTCTGTTAAGTTCTGTTAACTCTAACACTGCAGAGACATGCTCTGGGACAGAAGAACTACTCCACTGGAGGAACACCTATCAGGCTACTCAAATGCCCACAGAAGTACCTTTAAAATTTTTAAAGATGATTTTTAAAATATACTTTAAACTCCAAGCTTTTTGGTGTTTGGACTAAGAAGCCTGCAAATGTGTCAAATTAATTGATGACTGCTAATTTAGATCCCTCTACTAGCACACAGACATATTTGTTCTCAGTCTAGCTCCTGGATATTCTCCCTACCAATGCTTAAGGCAGACCTTATTATTGAATTGAAAGCTGAAAAGAAGCTTCATTTCTATCTTACCAGGAGGTACCTCAATTTATCCACATTTCATATTCAGTTGCAAGCAACTCTTAATTAAACAGCCATCTTAATTCAGATGGCTTTAGAAAAATGATATAGAAAAAATTTTTTTAGATGATTTAGAACAAATAATCTTGCCTAATTTAAGGAGTTGATGTAGAAGCTCTAATAAATGAACTAATAAAAAAAAAATAACACCTATGACCTTGAAAGCAAGACTGTTTTTTCTTCTGCATTAGCATTGCTGCACTAAGCTGGCTTTCCTTTCCAGAGAGGTGGAGCCATAGGAGGTTATCATTAATTAATAGCTTAAAAATATTTTGAATTGAAGATTCAGAAAAAAAGATCTCCATAATCTATTCAAAACACAGCTGGAGCATACAGACCTGTGAAGCAGCTATGCTAAAAACGCCAGTGTTACACAGCCAAAGGTGAACCTTTGGTGTTCCACTCTGCTGTAGGGTGTCAAAGTCCCCACAGTGACCAAGGTGAAAAAGGGCTGATTAACTGCAAGAGCTGGGGTTTTCCTGAAAGGTTCAGATGACAGCTTCACACGCTGGTCCTGTGCTGGAAAGCAGCAAAGTAGGACAGTGTGGTTTGGTGTGTGTTCCCCTTCACAACAAACTAACAGAAAAATGTATGCTGAATCAAGTTAAGAGGAATCTGCTCTTCACTGAAAAATTCATTCAAATAATGGAGAGCTCAACATAAGCAAAGCAAGAAGTAGTTTTTGCATTTTCATGACCACATGTCACAAAGAGTTCGTATGATTAATATCAGTGTAGCAGGAACTTGTTTCTATGGTGCTTTACTAGTACTCAACCAGAACAATTTTATATTTAACAATAATTCCTAAGCCTACTCCTCTGCCTGTGAATGCACAGCAAGTCTCTTCTTGTAGCTCTGGTAACCTCTTCTAGATCCATTAACTTTGCCCGCTCTTCTACCACTTCTCTCCAAGTCTTTTGCCTCTGATGCAAATAATTCCCAGTGGAAGATGCCCTATGCTCAAAGCTGGCTTTTCATCCCTGAATAAGGGCCCATGCAAATGAGATGCTCAGCTAAATAAATCCAACCAGTAAAATAATGTAGTGGAAACAGACCCCCATAACCTGCCTTTGCTTTTACCTGCCACTTGTCAGACATGATCACAACAATAGCAAATTAACTTTAGGGAAAAAAAACCCTGACAGGGCAAAGATACTTGGGCAATATTCAAATGAACCACTTAACCTTTTGGAACTAAAAGCTTCCTGCAATAATGACACATTAGTCATTAACTCAATATGTGCTTTGTTAAATATTAGACAAGAGCTCACATTCAATTTAGCTCTCACATATACTCAGCCACAAAGAGCCATCTGTGTTGACTACAATCTCCAGGATGGGAAGTGTGCTGTGAATGGCACTCCAGCCTAGTAAAACTCTGGTGTATGGGGAGAAAGTACACAACAGCCAGTACAGCAGGGGAAAAGGTGATCCAGAAAGGAGAATAATCCTCTTTATGAGGTTATTTGCCCTCCTCTGTGCTACTGATCCCGTGCAAGCACAAAGAAGAACTGAAAAAAAGAGTTCCATGTAGCTCCTGGGCAAGCAAGGAAAGCTCTGCCCAAAGCAGGGCATTGCCCGTGCTCTCCCCAGGGCTTCACCAAGAGGCTGCATCATCTCACTCCTTAAACTGGCAGCTGCCATTCACCAGGTCACTGGATGGCACAAGCATCACTGGTATGATGTGCCCCTGAAGCACTGACTTCCCCTGAAGCTGGGGAACAAAAGGGGAAGAGAGAACGATGACTTTAAAATATTTGCCCAGTTAAGGACACAAGGGCTGCATGAATGGGACCTATACATAAAGTGTTTTGAGTTCCTCGCCTCGTGAAGGGAAAAAGGAAGACTAGATTTACTGTGTGTCAAAAATTAATTTTTGTCCTCTTGTGTTCAATGCAGAAAATTGCTGTGTACCCCCCTTACCCGCTGGTTTTCACTTCCTTAGCCCTTCCTGGCTCCCCAGTCACCTTGACTGACATGCAGCTGCCAGTTGGTAGATAATGTCAGCTGGGCTCCATGTGCTCTCCTATGCTTGACATGAGGTAAAAAACATCCTGACAGACCTCTGCTGGTCACCTGATGTTAGCCCAGAGCACATTAGTAGGGCCTCAAACAAAAGTTCTTCAAAATACTTAGGTCTGAATTACATTTACTGTATGATAAAAAAAATTTCAAGATGAGCTTCTGGGCTATAAAACACCCAATTTCTTTGTTTTAAATGTGTACTAATATATATTTTATTATTTTAATACTAGTAGTATTTTAGTATATTTTATATACTAGTATATTTATATAATACTAGTATATTTTAATACTACTACTAGTAGTAGTATAACTTGTGTTAAAATAAGAAATGTTGGTTTTCTGTCATGTGTTTCAACTGCCTGAAATTTTCCTTCTTGTTCCACAAGAACTCAGAAAGTGCTTCAGACAGCTCCTGACCAAGACATAGTACAAGTGTCATCTTGTTTAGCTTTAATGATATTGCTCTGGGCAAGGTCAGATATTTCATATTGTTCTGTCAAGAAAAGAAAACATATAAGCAATAAGATCTGAAAGGTTTCAGGCCTCCTGGGAATCCTCCCTGTAAGCATCACTACAGCAGAGTCTCAACAGGAGCAGTGACAAAAATATGTAGCAAGAGGAACATACAGCATAAATGTATATTCTCAATTATTTCCAAGGCTTTAGAGTCAGAGAAATGTTTTTACAATTTCTACTGATCCCTCTATAGAAGGCTTCTCATCAGCACTTGAAAATTCAGAGGATACTTCAACTTTACAAGTTCCTTATTCGTGACATGTATCCAAACACATAACAAAGTAATTCTTATTCAAACAACTCAGTTAAGTTCCTGGAAGCGAACTAAGTTTTGCAGCTAAATCCCTCTACTGTGAGCCATTTTTTCTGTATATTTAGGGTTGCTGTGTGAGTTAGTTGCTCCCTTCTTTCCAAGGGCAGAAACAAGCTCCACCGAATCTTGGAAAGTCTACAGAAACTTTGCAGTTACAAGACATAGAAGTTTTCAGCTGGTGTCTTGTCCTTCTGCTGGAAGAGGTCAGACAGAAACATGCACGTTAAAAACAGTTGAAAAACAGCAAGAGACCTGCTAAAATTTGTCTTGTGTTTGTTACTACAAAGATTTTTCTCAACTACTTCTCTATAATATCTTGCCAGATAGTGAAGAACTGAGAATACACTGAATGCCAAAACATAAAGCTGAACAGTTCTTGTCACAGTACATTATGATATGATGATAGTGCTTTTTCTGAATTGTTCCATTAGAAAAGCTATTCTAAGGGGAAAAAATCTGTGGTTAGCAGTCAAAATATTAGGAAGAATTCTTAGTAAATGACGCCTTTGAAAGTCTACTAGAATAGATATGGAGATTGCACACATGTGGAATGAAAAAAAACCCAAAACCAAACAGTACCTGGGTTTGACTGAAAGATTCAATCTACATTAGTACTGATTAGGCAAACAGGAAAAGATACATTTTTTAGAAATATTTATGGATTTGGACAATAATATACAGGGTTAAAGGTAACTAGAAAAATGAAACTGTAACTGAGGATACATGCTTACACTGAGGAGTATGAGCAGGCCCCAGCCTGATAATGAGAAGCTGTGGAAACATCAATCCAACTCCAGTCATAGCCATTGCGTGGTCTGGAAACAAGACCTGAGACAAATGTTTTACTCGAATTTACAAGTGATCACAGTGAGTTTTAAAAACTCACACCGCCTCATGAGGTGGTTATTTGGGTTATGTTCACTGGTTTTACAGATGCACAAGTCTCTGTTCTCTATCACCACAGCATCCAGCACTGAATTCACAATCACAAACGCTGAAGTTCAGTAGCAAAGAAAAACTGGATCCCAACAGATTTCTCTACTACCTGCAGATAATCTCTCCTTTCTGCAGAAATAAAAGCCAAGCTGTGCTGTCAGAGCCAACACAAGATGGTTCTTGCTTGGAGAGGTACTGCAGGGTTGGATGCCAGGGAATCTACAGACACCATTCCTCTGCATCATTAATCCCTTGCAAGCTCTCATGGGGGCACTGCCAGGCTGGTCAGGAGCTTCGAGGGTATGAAACACTGAGGCTTGGAAACTGAACACGGCACTATTGTGGCAAAGCACTGTCCCACTGCTGTGGGATGTTGCTGGTCAGCCAGTGTGGCTGGTGCCCTATCATTGACCCTCTTCATTCAGGGTATTTCAAGGGAGGGGAATGAATCAGATTCTGGTTATTACTTAGGGTCTGGGTATTTTCCCCATTTAACAAACCAACACCCTGAGCATGTGTGAATTGATTATGGTACAAATGTTACTATCTCAAATCTACAGTTAAGTCATTGTTATATTTGTAGTGAACTGTATTGAATTGCTTTGTAAATGTTCAAGTACTCAATGATTAAGTGCTGCTAACCCCTTTTGCAACCTTACTTTGGCATCCATATCCTTGGCACTCTTACTCCTTTTGCATTCCTAGCTTCCATGTAAATTATTCCAAATTGCTTCTAACTTTATCATCCTATTGATGCTTTAAATTATTTAGTAAGTAATAGAGTGAACCTTGACATCAAACTCTGTAAGTCATATTTTCACAAATTCATATTAAACCCTGCTTTTGCCAGTCCCTTTGACAGTGTTTCTTTAAGTGGCCAAATCACTCATTCATGACAAAAACTCACCTCAGTGAACTCAAACAGGCCCAGAGGAGGATTCCAAGCAAGGTTTTCCACAGCTTTGCAGTGAGTTTGTCGCTCATTTCTAAGCTGCTCAGAGGTGGTAAACAGCACCAGCTGCTCTGATGAGGACCTGCCTCCCTTCCCTGCACTGACACTTTCAGGAAACCTGGCCAGGACCACACCCAGGGAGCACTGCTGGCCAGTTCCAGGGCCCTGGGGCTTGGCAGGGGACTCCCACAAGGGTCCACTGGAGGAAAGCAAGCCTGTCTATGTACATAACTACATAGAGCTGCACGGGACTTTTGGAAAGGATTTTCATCTACCTTGGGACATTCCTACTAGTCCTCAAATCTTAAAAAGCTGGGTTTCAACTTCGGCTTAAATAGGCACTATGTATTTTATCAATGCGTGTAGAGCACATGCATATAATTTTCTATTTGCTTTTTTATACAAATATATACATATGAACCTGTATGTAACTATAGAATTGTCATTATTAATGCCTGATTCCTACAGAGAAGCAGAATAGGCATCGAGTGGATGCCTCATATAATTGTAACAAAGTTTTTCCAGATTTGGGAAGGGGGAAAAGGGGGAGAGGAGAGGGAAGGAAGAGAGAAACTGCATGTGAACATTTTTGTTTGGGGGGATTGAAGGCATTTAAGGGACCTTTACAAAAATCGCATTTGAGAGACCTCTCGTTCATCTTGCAGATAGTACAAGAGCTTGCAGGAAATGATAATTATCTCCTACTACCACTTGCTAGTACACTATAAAATATTCTTTTAAAATATCTAATGCGTTGAGGTGTGTCAAGTAGCTTTTTCACCACATGATGTGTGATAAACAGGATATCTCTCGTAATCAGAAATCTAAAGCACGCGGGATGTAAAGTTTAAAAGAGCAGTGTTTTTCCTTAAATGAATGTAATCAATGTGCTTATTAGTTTGCTGCGGCAGAAGGAGGGAGTGGGTGGGTGTTTCAGAGTTGGCACATGTCTATTTGGCAACAGTGAATAGCCTGAGTGTTTATAGAGAGAGCTCTGTGGAATCCCTAGATTCTGCAGATTTTCTTACCAATTTTGTCTCAGATAATTAAGGATTTTAAATAATAAAAGAAAAAGTTAAAGAGGAAGTATGAGCTCCAGCTGGATCAAATAAAAAATAATAAAAAAGAAAGAAGGGTGTTTAAATTCTCAATATTGCCTTAAAACTAAAAATCAGCACTAAGGCACAATTTGGCTCTTAAAAGTAACTATGGAAAACTGGCACCTGCTTCCTCAACAGATCTCCTCTCTGGGTGTATCCAGAGATATATCTTCTTAAACTAGTGATTTTAAAAAGTTTCTACAGCTGTTGGACCTGCAAGACACAAACCCATAAATGGGACAGGACTGAGCTAGAGATTTGCTGGTCCATACTTGGTTCATCACTCCACCGACCCTTGCAAGCAACAACCCCAATGTCTCGCACTCCTACCCTCTCCTGCAAGTAAGGATAAAATGTTACAGCAACCCTAAAATGAAAACCACATGTAAGTTTGCACAAGTGCAGCCCAGTTGCTCTCTGGTCATGCCTGGGAATAACTATGTCAGACATCCAGCTGGCCAAAGCTCCTCTCTCCTGCCTGAGGAGCAGGACAGCTTAGGCGCAGCCTTACCTGCGGGAGGAAACTTCTCACTGCAACAAACTGGCCACAGTGTCAGTGCCTCTTTCATGCACACGAGAGCCAGCTCGGGCACCAGCGCTGACATCAAGGAGGAGGTGAAAACACAGAGAAAGGATGTAATTCAGTTCTGAGGGATGATACACTGCCACCCCAAAGCAGTGGTCATTCACGGCATCTCCAGCATCGCTAATGGCAGCAGAAACAAAAGGTCTGACCTACCCTCCTGCCCCACCTTTCCTCCTTTCTGCAGCTCAGCCTCTCCTCCTAGAAACACAACTCTGTTTCATCTACAGTTCCAAAAAGCCGTAGGCCAGTTTTGAGCACCAGCTAACAGCTGTGTAGCCATATGAGGTTCAATGAGTCCCAAACGCCTGTGGAACTGAGCCCCTGGGGGTCTTGTGGCAGACTTGGAGCAGGGAAGGAGGTAGCGCTGTTCTTCTTGGAGAGCAGCACCTCTGGTGCCATCAGACACAAGGACTTAGCTCAGAACACAGCACAAGGGCTGCAGCAGAAGCTGCAGGCTGCCTGCGAGCAGCCATGAGGACAGACAGACAGAGCCAGGGTGACTGACATTAGCATGCTCGTATCTGGATTCTCTTCTGAAAGCTCGGACACTGCAAAGAGCTACGCAGACCTCCTGTGCCATTGCCTCTGTTCAAGTGTTACCAGATTCCTGCACCTCATGGCCAGGCAGTAAGCAATCTCTCCACAGTCACATAAAAGCTCTGGAAAGGAGCAGGAGCTGAACTACGTGCTCACCCAGCATCATGACAGCTTCCTAACTGCAACTTTACTCTGAATTGTTTCAGTCTTTATAGCTAAGTCATAACTATAGCACAGTTATCAAACTAGCTCAAGGAATTATTTATTTATTTAAATCAGAAAGAATTTCGTATCTTCCCTAGTTCTACTACACGTAAGTGTATAACACTTGGATGCAAATGTCTGTGTGTATACATGCATATAAAACACTGATCAAACACTACTTTATTATTAGGTGTTAATATCTGGTTGGCCACAATCTGTTTCCTGCTTTTACTGTGACTAAAGAGATGGATACTCTTGGGCAATGTATTATTTTGCCAGTTATATCAAATTAAAAGCTAAGTAACACCAGCAGCTATTCAAAACAGGGAAAAATTTGTATATTGTAAAGATGTTATATCTCATTTTGTCCAGTCAGTCTCTAAATGAATTAGATGATATTCAATAAAACAAAATATATTTCTTAGAATGCATACCTACTAGGTGCACTTTGCCCTTTTTTTTTTTTAATTTAATATTCAAAAGTTACACTGAGCCACTAAAACATGTAACACCAAGGCTATGTGTAATCTTACTTCACACATCACAGGTCTCTGACAGACCCCCACTAAGGAGGCTCCTTCTCTTGCGAAGGGAACTCCTTCTCAAACACTGGCATCCTCCTCCTTCCCCTCAAAAAAGAAAGATCCTATGTTTTTATACACTCTCCAGGAGCCACGTTCATGCACTGGTATCAGACCCAATGTCCAATGCCAGTTTAAAGTAATCTTTGCTTTAAAGTCATTGCACTGAAGCCTCCCTGCCTTAGAGGTATCCTCCCACATGAGGAAACACTGTCACGGATCCAGCAAGGGACCCCAAAAGGCACATCAAGGCTTGCAGCTCTCTCAAGGCATTCAGTGCTCGATGCCGCATCCAAATGGGTGGTCACAGCTCCAGAGGCTTTGCCAGATTTCAGAGCCTCGCCAGACTTTTCTGATCAACAGCTGCAGAGCATGGGGGAGCCTCTTGGCTCAAGACATTTCTGTCTTGTGGGATGCAGGACAAGGGACAAACCTCCACCTCATTCACTCTCCAGTGAACTGGAAAATCTGAAGGAGTGCAGCCCATCAACCACACTGTGCCACAGGCATTGACAGGAGCTCACCAGAGCGATCTTAAATTCTTAAAAACATAAGGGCCTGATGTAAAGGTTTCCACTGAATTCAGATCAGGTCCTGAGTGTAGCATACAGTGGGATATTATCCTTAGGCAAGTACAAAACAACTGTCATCCGGAAGAGCCAGGCTGAGGAAAGAGGTGTTGCTCATCCTGAGCTGTGGGGTACATCCAAAGCCCTGCCCTGCATCCTTTCTCAGTACACATAGCATCTGGATTGAACATTTTAAACTGTATCCTTCAAAGCACTTTCCCAGCTATTCAGCTTTGGCAGTGACCATTTCCTCAAGAGATGTTGATTACCCCTACCATTTCCATGACCATCTATTATAAATAATGGCCATGCACAGAACTGTGTAGGTGAAGCACATTAATTTTCATACTGCTCTGGGATGGGGGCATGTAAAGCTGCTTCTTTGGGAAGGTCCCTCCTCCCCTCCTATTTTGATTTTTCTGCTTCTATACTTGATGACTAGCAATAAAAATGGGTAAACAGAGATCCAAGAGAAATGAAACTACATCTGCGGAACATTCAGAGCCAAAATACACAAGGTGGATAATTTGCATGCTGTATGTAAAAAGTAGTTATGCAGCTTTCTTCCTACTCTTTACATCTCCATAAAACATAATAATAGATTTCTAATTATACATCCAAATAATAGGCAAGCTGCAAGATGCTGGGAGAAAATTAGAAAGGGGGAAAGAAACTAACCAAAGGTACAGATGTAACGAGGGTAGTGACATTTCTATAAAGACGCTTTAATGGTTGTTAAGTAGTCATTTTGAAACAGAAATTTTTTAAGTGTCCTAATCGGAGTTTTCATTTTCAAACAATTTGCTATGCAGTTAAGTGATGTCAGACTACAAGCTGCAATCTACTACAATGACCAAAGAAGAGCTGTTTTCACACCCATCACAATATATAATTGATTCCTAAATTGGCTTTCTACAAAAGAAACCAATCAGATTTATGCCAAATTCAGGCAGTGGATGCAGTCTTGACTTTTGATGTTAAACATCTGATAAACTTTATGCTAACATAACATGCTATATTAAATGATAAGTTCCTTAACATAAAAATAAGCTCACAGTGGATCATGAAACACAGCCAGTGTCCCCTTTTTACTGGCAAATAAAACCAGCTGCATTGCTGTAGGGAAGGGGTACATCCTCTGCCCACGCACAATGTGAGAGTTCCAGCCAGAAGTTCCTCCTTCCCACCCTGAAACCCTTCCCAAACTTGTCCTGCCAACCTGACAGCAGCCCAGCTGCCAGGCAGGGGAGATCTGGAACCCCATCCTTCACGAATGAAGGGTGATACCCCAAACTGTTGAAGCACCAGACACCATCACTGCATCAGTCAGTGCCACAGCTTCCACACTGAACAGCAATTCACCACCTGAGGTGGCTCCTCTCCTAGGGCTTTGAGTGACTTCAGCAGCTGGCAGGGTTGGCCTGGTGCGCTTGGAAGTTCAGGTGCCCCTGACTCTCCACAGCTGCTCTGAGCTGTTCTGCCTCCTGCCCAGTTTTTTTTTACATACTTTGCAGTATCTTCATGGAGCAGCTGTTTTGCACATTCCTGGTCTGAGGTATGAGTCTTCCAGAGGGTAATGTGTATGCTTTGCTCATTCAGTCCATCAGTATCAGCTCCATCAGCACACCCGATGCAACCAGCTATCCCTGATGAAATAAGGCAGAGACCACCCAGAAATCCGGCTGCTAGAGAAACAAAGAAGCAAATGTTTTTCTAGTGAAATTTTCTAAATATCGTTTTCCTTTCCCATTTTGCCTTAGTCAAATAAAATCATTAAGGGATCTTCGCAACTTGAGTACAAATGAGTTTTTCAGCCTTGGAAGCATGACTTAGGGAAGAAAATAATCTGCCTGTTTGCTTAACTCTGAAATTAAAGAGTTCAGAGGTAATACAAGGGGAGGAATTAGATTTCAAAGTGACTTTCTCACAGGGAAGGAAACTCTTTGAGGGAAGCCGACTGTTAAACCTGTGTGTCTTGTCAGCTCTCCTAGCAGAAGCAATAGCTACCAGAGATACCTCAGGTGAAAGATGCAGGAGGGACCCCGGTGGCCTTGGCTCAAAAACATCCAAGAGATGTCAGCTTGCATGTCAAGTTCTCACTACAGAACACATTTTTTAATTCCTAAGAATTTAACTGCACCTGAGTGAGGAGGAAAGCAAATTCCTTGCTACCTTGCAGGTGATGTAATCTGTGGGTGAACTTTTACTAAATAACAGATTCTAGACGTCGATTATATGAGCAGGGGCAGCCCTTGCTTCAGCATTTCTGGGGTTCCAACCCCCCCCCCCCCGCCACCAGAACACTACAGCTTCAGTGAGATCTTTCTGAGCCTCTCACAGCAAACCCAGACAGCAAACGCACCAACAGCGTGCCTGGAAATGCAACACACACTGCAGCAGCTGCCTGGGGCTCTCCTCGGCTGTTCCCAAAGTTTGTTACTGGGGGTGTCCAGCAAGGGTTGAGCATGACAGGCGACACGTAGCAGAAAGATGTAAGATCCTGACAGCCCAGCTGCCCTATGATTTTATTTGTGAGCTGAGCGAGGAGGATATTGTGCAACCACGTGCTTGTGTTCTCCTTTTGCAACGAAATTGAAGGAAGCAGACGTTTTGTCTCACACAGCACTGTCAGTATTCATGTCACAGCCTTCTCGGGCATTGTTGTTCCTGCCTAAGAGCCCTCAGTGGTGATTTTGCTGGCTCACCTCACACTTGCAGAGATGGGCATGCCATGCTCAGACCAAGTGTGAAAAGCATTTTATAAGACAGAGACACGAGGTCCTTTACAAAGCAATGACCTCTTCTTTCCCTGTTATGCAGTCTGTAACGATATTCTTATCATTTATCGTTGACAGGGGATAATCTATACCCATTCTTGCTTGGTGAAATATTTTCCTCTAAAACCTTAGTTAATGTTATATGAATACAAGTTTAAACAAATAAAAACATCCTGCTGATATCTCCACCAAAGCATTACAGCTGCCACTGCCCATATGTGATCCAGCACTCAAGGAATTAGGTATACATGGCCAAAGATTTAGTGGTGCCACCAATCCAAATCCTGTAGGGCTGCTCTGGGACTTGAAGTAAGGACTGTACCAAGACATATTGTGATTTTTAAAAATAATTTCTGCCCTGGTACTGCTAGTGCAATCAATTTCTTCTTAGGATTATGTCAGCTACAACAGTTACTAAGGCGAAGTGTAACCAGGCCAGCAGGAAAGTGTCAGGACCAGTTCTGAAACCAAGGAGAGTTTGCTTTTGTTGACCTCAGATGCAAATCAGCACTTTAAGAAAGATTCAACCATCTTGTAACTCCTGCTAATTATCTCTCAGTCTCAATATCCTTCTGTGGTGTACTAGTCTGCTCAGGACATGTGACAAGCACACACTACTCCGCTTGCATTGTTTATTATGTCAGTATCATCAGCACCTGAATATGACATTTATTGAAATGATGAAGAAATAGTCAGGACGCACCTTGAATACCTTAAAGATTTAGTGTGTTGAAATACTCAGTGCTGTGAGTGGAGCACTCATGGTTTTCTTCCTTCAAACTGAGCAAGTCCCCAGCAGAACAGCAGAGTATCCATCACAGCTGATGTGGCTGGTAACTTGGAGAGAAGTCGCAGGTGGACTGGAAACCCACCAGAAAGACTTCAACATTCAGGTATTTAACACTGAAAACTAACAGTGAAGGTGATTTCTGAGCCGGTGGCTGAGGGTGGATGCTAAGCACCATGAAGTCTAAACTCATTACTGCCCATTTGTTCGCTTGTTTTGTTCTGCTCCCACACTGTTTACGTGGGCAGGAACACAGGCAGTGATTTATGTTTACATGTTTGTCTGGACACTCAGTAAGATACCACAACCTATATCCACCGTGTGCTAGCACAGCATAAGAAACACATTTGCTTCCAATTCCATCCCATGAAATTTTATCCATATAAAATATCACAGAATACTGGGAAAATTAATTTCAATATTTACAAGGATTTTATGAAATGCAGTTTCAATAACAAATGTCCCTCCCCTTAGCCAACACTGATTTCTGGCATTTTATTTAAATAATTATATTTATTACGTTATGTATAGGCTTGGTATGAGATTTCTAAGGGTAGGTTTAGGTTGGACATAAGGTAGAAATTCTTTACAATGAGGATGGTGAGACACTGGAACAGGTTGCTCCAAAAAGCTGTGGCTGCCCATCCCTGGAAATGTTCAAGGCTAGGTTGGGTGGGGCTTTAAGCAATTATGTGTAGTGGAAGGTGTCCCTGCCCATGAGAGGGAGGAGGGAATTAGATGATCTTTGAAGGTCCCTTCAACCTAAACCATTCTGTGATGTTTTGATGACTGGCACAATGTTACAATACCACTTCCAAGCTTCAAAGAGCAGCTGGCATTTCTTAGCATAACGTACTATTAATTTGAAATTAGATTGCTGAAAACTAGTATTAACTGACACTTACTGTTTCTCACTAAAACCTTTTCTCTTGTCATGAGTGAAAAAGAAGTCCAGGAAAGACAATTCGATTAATACTCTTTTGAAACCAAACACATTTATTCTCGTATTAACCTGTTGTTACCGAAGCCCTGTTTATGAGGAAGATTCCTCATTCCTTTCCCAAGCATCCGCATCCCACTCCCGGCCGCATTCGGTTGCGAGCTGCGCCACCTCGTGGCACCGCGGCAGCACTGAGCACACCGGGGACACCTCCGAGCTCTCCCTGCTGACCGAAGGAACGGGGCAAGCATCGACGGCATGGACATGTTCCATTTGACTTACAGGCAATTCTGGTATCTTAAAGCAAAAACATCAATTCGGTGGAGAGGGGAAAAAAAAAAAATAAGAGCCTGGATGAATCACAACATACATTGCCCAGAAAGCACAGAGGGCTTATTTCTTTATGCCCACACTTAGAAAATATTTTAATGTTTAGTGTTTAAGCACCTGTCACAGGACACTAAATTATGAAGTCTTGTTGGCAAGCTAAGTTGGTCCACACTGCAAGGGCTCAAAAGTGAGACCTAAGAAGCCTGGCTTGAACACAGAAGGCAGGTGTTCAGGGCCGCTTCTCTAAATAACCCTGGAAAGGCAATGGAGCAGGAGGAATGGGAAGTTAATAGAGATTATTCAAACTGATGAACTGATTCTACTACTGTGCTGCTGTCACAAACGATGATTAACAACTCTGATAAATTTCCTTATTTTGCTCTCCCACATGATAGTTGTTCTGATGTCTGCAAAAATGAGTAAAAAAAAAAGGTAGTTTCACCTTTTCATCAGCTTTAACACTACAGACATCATCATTCTTAGTACAACTATTTAACTTCCTAACTCCTAAATGCTGACACATACTGCAGATGATTGAGAGGAACTTCATACAAATGAAAAATGACGAAAACTCAAGCTGTACAATTCTGGTTGGTTTTTCTTCTCTTTTAGAAATGTTTTTCTCTTTTGGCTCACTTTCAGATTTAGTTGGAAGCCTCATCCAGTAACTATGAAGCAAGTGACCTGGCTGCACAGCACTAAGTAATACTTCTAGTGAATTTCCTAAAAAGTTGTGGTAAATTCTGAAACTTTACCTCAATTTTTTTTTTTACTCAGTTCAAACATCAAAGGCCATAGCGTTTTTTTTTACCTTTTTGGAAGGTAAAACAATCATTCCTTTAAAACATGACAGAAGATTTTGCATGTTTTAAGCGCTGATACTCTGTTGCAATTGTAGCTTCTTGCCTAGTAATAAGGCAATCAGCATGGCCAGTAATGTGACTAAACTGACCAATTCTCATTTGAGAAGATACTAAGACAAAAATTCTATTTAATCTTCTCCAGAATCTTCTTCAGCTAGCACTTTCAAGACCATGTGCTCATGTTTGTTTCATTATGTGAGCATGTCAAAAGAATCCTGAGGTACCTGTCCCAGCATGGATGAATGTTTTTATTACAAAGTACAACTTCTACTGATACATGATATAGAGTTATTTTGTTACACACAAGCAATTCAGATTTAAATTAACAGAAATGCTAGTTAAGCCTTTCTGTATTTGCCTTAGTGTAAAGTCTCTAATGTAAAACCCCCATTTGTTTTTCAAAAGGACAGGTGAATTTCCTCAGCTGTTGAATTCAATTTAACCACAGAATCTTCTGCACTGGAAGAGACCTCTAAATTCACATTCTGACCATTTACCCAGCAGTGTCAAGTCCACCACTAAACCACGTCCCCCCACTAAACCATGTCCCCAAGTGCCACATCTACATGTCTTATAAATACCTTCAGAGAGGAGACTCCACCGCTTCCCTTGACAGCCTCATCCAGTGCGTGACAACCCTTTAGGTGAACAAATTTTTCCTAATATCCAATCCAAACCTCCCCTGGCACAATTTTAGGCTGTTCCCTCTCATTCTATCACTCGCTACTTTAGAAAAGAGGCCAACAACACCCACCTTACTACAACATCCTTTCAGGTAATTTTAGAGTCCTGTATTCTGGTTGAGATGAACGACCTTAGCAATGAGAAATCCTGCCCAAATTTACAGAGTATTCTCATGGAACAAGAGTTAAAAAGAAGCACAGGCTTTGGGGAGAAGAATCAAAAACATGTCACTCAAGGATGCCGTTTCCAACCTCTGTTTTACTCAGCTGATGAGGTCTATTCACTTGTTGCCCCCGCTTACCCCCTGAATGCTGTTTGGGAAAATAATGACCTGTACACATCACTTATAGTTGCTTATGACCTGCAATGACCTGCTGGCACCTTTTGTGACCTCTGAGGTGTAGGTTTTGGTATGATCTACAGCAAATAAGAAGCAGAGTAGGCACTCAAGCGCTTAAAAAAATCCATCTGGGGAGAAAGAATTCCAATTACCAAAGTGCTCTAAATTAAAAGAAAGCTGGAAAGTGCCCTGTTGTTAAAACTGAGTTGTATTTTTCTGCTTTTCCTGGTGAGATGAACTTTATCCTCTTTTTTTGCTGTGGCCCACTTCCTACAGGACAAATGAAGGATATGCTCTTCCTTGAAAGTATTTTACCTCTGTCCCAGGAAGGAAGTTGGCAATAAACCAAAACCTTAAGCTTTTGGGTGAGTGCTGTAACCACTAATCTATTTTGGAAGGCTACAATTATAGACACGAGGTGGGCAGCACTGTCATCACCTCCTGCTTCTGATTTTAAAACAGAAAAGTTATGACTGTATTTGGCAAAGAGTCCAATGCTATCTTTGTGCATTAGCCATATTCGGAACACGCCTCCTTGAACAGGCCCCTTGAGATTTAAGGGGTGGAGAAGAGTGTTCTAAAAGACAACTTCAGCTTAAACCCTCCAGCTCTTTCTGCTTTTGGGGGAAGAACAGAAAAACTGACTCCTCCAGAGGATGATTCAGAGAACCTAAATTTAGGTACTTGTTCTGAATCACTCCCTACTTAACCTGGGGAAGCATCCTGGAGACAACTGATTCCACAGGCAAAGGTTATCCTCTGTGACAGTTCCTCTCTCAACATCCCCTCAATTGTCAGTACTATTCGCACTGGCTTCTCAACTCCACCACAGTTTAGGTAGGAAGTTGTTGCTTATCCTCAGATACCTGCAAGGCAGAAAGGGAGGCACGCTGAAGATGTCCAAATACCCGGTTAGGAGCTGCCTAATTACACAATTTAAATTGCCAAATCATTAAACAAATAGACTGATTTTTAAAAGTTATAATCCATCAAGAGTTTCATAAAACGTTATTGATTTCACTGGCGCTAAGATGCAAAGTTGACACCGGGGTGACTATTTTAGATTCAGCATTCCGTCAAATTGTACCATGATTTTCCACAATTTTTTAGAGCTGTTTGTTGCTTTTTAAACAGAAGACATAATAATTATTAAGGGAAAAAGTAAGTCTTTATTACTAATATACTCATACAACAGTTTTAAATCATAAATCAGTATGTTTTGAAATTTTGGTAGCACTTTGTCGTTCTTTAAATGCTCAAGACTTATCGCTTTTTCCAGGTGAATTTCCGCCTGGCTCCCTCTTGACCAGGCTTTTTTCGTTCCTTCACACGTGGGTCAACTGTCAGTAATCCAGCTACAAAACACAGAAAAGCACCCATTTATTTACTGCTTCTAGTTGATATTACAGGTATACTATCTCTAAGCCAATAACTTGACTTCCACTAACAATATGAGTTGTAACATCTAGATGGCTAAAGGCTCAGAACCACAAAACACTGAAAGGAGTGTCATCAGATCCTCTAACATTTTAACTTCTCTTTAGTAACTGAACTTCATTCATATGCTCCTTTACAAACCATTAAAAAAACCACACATTGTTTTTTTTATCTATCCACATTGCTTAAGCCCTTAGAGCAGTGGTATCCAAACTTTTTTGATCATGCAGTCCTGACAGTATTTTTGAGCGTGTACTCCCAAATATATGTATTTATTGATTTCTAAATTATATGCAGCACATTCTTACTGAATCCCAGTGGATCAGTTGCACACTTCCCACTCTGGAAACCACTGCTTTGTGGTATGTTTATATGTAAGTACAAATATATTTATATATAAATATACTTAGAAGTATATTTAGTAATGTCCCAAACATATCCAGAATTATGCTGATCTCAGTACAGATACCAAACTCATTATAATGTCTATTTCCAAAGGTTTTCCTAGCAAGTCATACTTGCCAGTGCTGAAAAGGTACAGTCAAAGAAACTTGTTGCAAAGCATGAAGGCAGCTTTGGTTTCATGGCTGGCAGTAGAGTGAAAAAAATCACAGCTGTTCTGCCACTAATACAAGCAGGTATGCTTGCTACTAGTCCAGAAAGAGCACAGCTAGTTAAAAGCTCACCGTTCCTAACTCTGCATTTGCTGAAACAGTATGGGCATCTCATCACTGAGAAGCATCAAATCCTGCAGTTATCTAAATAAATTCTATCTTATCCTAGGTAACTTGTAAACACTAAATAATGCAAGAGAGGAAAGCAGCTCCCTCAGTTTGGCTAGTTGCATGCAGTGTGTTTATGCTCATTACTCTCTCTTCAAAGCCAACCCTCCAGCATCTATGTTCGAGAAGAAAACTTTTTAAAACATGAACAAAATGCGACCAGCCAAGTAAAACAAACCACAATCTCAGTACCTTACAGTTCACTAATGTTTGATCCAGATTTATTTAGTAGTGAATACACATTCATGCTTTGTGATTCTATGTTGAGGCAATATAAGCTGGTTAATAGACCTAAAAGAGGTCATGAACAGATGGAAAAACGCTTGAGAAGTCATCCAAAATGTACACAAAGGATGCTAGGAAACAAGCAAAAACAATCTATAAATAAATGCAGATCCCTTTCATACAATATACAAGGTTTCACTGGGATTATTTACTCAGATCTGATCCTTAATGATCCTTGTATTAATTCTGGTAATTACCAGAAACACATTAAGAAACATTGAAATAATTTCAATTCCTACCTTGCCTCATGAATTCCACCTCCTTTTCTGTCACAAAACTCCTTAAGGCTTTTGCAGAGGCTAAACGTATTGCTCCAGCCTGTGCAGATCTTCCTCCACCAGAGACTGTGCAAACCATGTCATGTTTTCCAATTCTGCCAAGAAACTGGAAAGGGAACAACAACTGTTCCCTAAGGGAAAGAAAAAAAAAAATTAAAAAGATTCCTGTGCATAAAGTTCCATGCAACGCACATTTCTTATCAGTGTATACACAAAAACATGGTTAACTTTTGGGCAGAGATCCAGAAAGGCATTCATATCTCATTCAAATCAATAGGAAATTAGCAGCTAGGAGCATATTCCAACTGCCAACGGTAAATACTTTAAGTTCAGGTTTACAACTACTTTTATTCCACTACTTCTCTATAGAAGCCAAGATCCATCAGCTCTGGATACTGAAACTGAGCAACGTCTCCCTCTATTCTCGAGCTTAAAAATCACAATATAAAATAAAAATAAAAATCACATTAGGAATAGAAACTTTATGTCAGCCTTACGAGAAGTCTTCTCTATATCAGACTGTGCACATCCTCCAAAATCTGAAGCTTTACATGAAGTGACTCACCTTGTTTGCTCCCACTATGCTACTGAATGCCAGAGTAAATACACATGCATGCAATTTGCAAATCTCTTGGGAAACACTTAAAGATAATGTTTATTATTTATTTTTAAAATAAATTTCAAGTCCTTTCTAAGCGGACTAAAATTTGAACTATTCAAACAGTCTGGGCTCTTGGTTTTCGCATCCCTTCAGAAAAGGTGAGGCAAGGACCACAGAGCAAGGCTTGCTTATCAGTAAACTCCTGAAAATTAGGAGGAAATGCAAGACACGTTTTTACACAACAAATAGTTATACAGAGACAAGAATATAAAATCAACAGTATGGAACACAGCACCAACATATAATATTATGGCGTTACTTTTGCTGGAATAATTTAAGTACAGTAAAAATACAGCATTTCATAGTGCTCTCACCTGTCCTGCAGCACTGGGAAGTAATGTAAAATGTCTGTTCCATTCACTGTAATTTTTCCAGTCCCGTTGTCATAAACTACTGCGGTAGCTCTTGCAGTTTTTCTTGTACCTTAAAGGAATTAAACCAGATCTTTTAAGAGGTTTCAATATTCTACAGAACTTCCAAGTGCCCAAGTAGTTAAACAAATCTCAACACATTCATACAGTGCCAGCTGTTTGGTTTCATGGGCTGAGGTAACAGAAAAAAATGCAAACAAAGGACAACTATCTTTCAATATATTTTAATCAATGTCTATAAGTGGGGGAGAAGTGTGTGTTGGGAGACCAATCTCCTTCAGCACAAAGGAAGCAATCATTCTGATAAAGGAATTATGAAACAAATAAGACATTCTTCTCCATTTTGAGGGTGATGGGGCACAAACAAGACTGGTTTTGAACTTGGGTTTTTTGGTGGCTTTTGTTAAATCACATGGGTTGCATGCTCATCAAACTTCATTAAGTACTGTTCTGAAGATACTACTGAAAACCAGTGCAAATTAAATCACGGTTTGGTGCTCTCACATCTTTGTTGTCATGAAATCTTGAAGACAATCCAGGTAAAGCAGAGCTCTCTAGCCATTTTGACCCTCAAATTCTCTGTGACCTCTGTTCTTATCATCTGCTGCCTGCTGCATAATACCCATCATCTCGAAAATTCCTCTTGAATGTACAGCATAAAGTGAGTGTGCACACATGCTTTGTCCAGAAAGTCATCAGTCTTTCCTATACATGCTGTTGCCACATTATTTTTTCTATGCAATCACTCATATCCTATACCACATTGTTTTTCAACTATGTGTCCCTCCAATGAAAACGTAACAGCCTGTGTTTAGAAGATACAGAGACCTTCATGGCCCTTCTCTGACATTCCCTCCATTTCGGTATGAATGACCAATATCCCATTATCCATCTCTGTCCCATAATATTCAGAAATTTCCTCTTCACATTTTCCTAGGCTGTTTGTAAATATCCAAATGCCTTGCTATTTATTCTTTGCATCTTCCAAGTTCCCCTTTGCTGGACTGCGTACAAAAGTAATGATAAAGGTTACTCAGTAGTCTAAGCAAGCCATTTTTATACTAAGCAACAACACTGTTATATCCACAGAATTATCCATATGTGTTTGTGCTCCTGCAGTCCACCACTCTTTATGTTCAGCAATCAACTCTGGCCAAAAATGAAAGTCCCTTTGTATGCTACAACCTGTAACACATCGGGGTCCTCTCTACAGAGGTACCACTGCATAGAAATACATATAAAAACAGCTGGTAAGAGTCTGGGCCAAAAACTTGTACTTTCTGATCAGATCATGTCTTAACTTGGTGTTCCATACCATCACTAACAGCTGTACATGCAGTATACATATATATGAGCATATAAAATGATGCAGTGACACTTCAAGCAGTGTTGTACATACTACAAAGAAAGCAGTGCAAAGAGGAAAAAAGTCTGCATTGTTACCAAACAACTTGAAATTATTACCTTCCCCAGTGCTGAAGGCCACTCCCCGCTCATCATACTGCAAGGGCTCAATCACCACCTTCTGCAACTGCACAGGAACTTCTTTGGAAAACTTCTGTATATAATTCTCCTCGATGTCAGCACAAGGCAATGCTACCAATTTTTGCAAGAGTTGAATAAATCTCGAATACTGTAAGACAACAAGACTTCATTAAAGGATACAAGTGTAATTGCATTTGCGAAAACTTTCTATTTTTATTTAACGGATCTTTCGTACTTCACTTTTATTGATGATTTCTGACAAGATGACACTTTTGCACCTACATGCTGATTTAAGAACAGCATGAAGTCACATTATTTTCTGTGTGACTAAAGACACCTAGTTCTTTCTTCACAAAACAATGGAACTTTACTTCAAAGCATAACCAACCCCTTTTTAATAAAGGATTATTGTATTAGAATGAAGTTCATCTCACTTTTAAAAAGAAAACATTGGGGGGATGTCCTAATTATTTTATTATTGTTTTATCAAAATAGGAAAAGGAAAAGATTTTCACCTGATTTTTAGGAAGTCAGCATACTCACTGATTTGGAAATAATTTTATTTCACTGAGCTGAATCTCATAAATGATTATATTTCATAACATATACAGAAAATGCTTATCTATCTTTGGCTGTTCAAGCTGAGTTACTTTAATGTTTATGATTTCCTTTAAAACTGAACAATCAAGGTATTTAAAAATTCAAGAGATACTTGACTTAAAGGGCAACCTCTTGAAATAAATTATCCTTTGCTACTGTGTGGTTCTCCTTCCCCCTTATATCTCCCTCCAAAGTTCTTCAACATGTGATTAAAGAGTACACACCACAGTGTTAACCCATTTGTGCCAAAAGCTGGGATGTCCTGTTACCAAGTGTTAACTGCCAGGAGCCCCAGACAGCTGTCACCAGGTACAAAGGTATCACACCATCAAAAATGGGTTTTTCATATAGATATCATAACCTGATTTTTGAAGGTTTTTTTACTTACAAGAGGTTATTGAAAGTATTTGTTGTTCTCTCTGTTACCAGTCTTCCCTAGCACAAAATTACTACTTTTCTTGTAAATTAATGATAGTCCCTGAACTCTGACATCACTTGAAAACTGCTTCTACCTAACAATACGACAAAGACATGAGGTAAAGCCTTTGAAGAGCAGAAATATGAAAATACAAAAATGTAGAAATTATAGAGACGATAGAAGTAGAAAGCCTCCAAAGTTTTCACTTGGAGAGTGCAAAGAGAAGAAATACCAATAGTTCTGATTTTGTTTAATAATGTAAACACCACTGAAAATTTTGTTGCAGTGGCAAAAGGTAAGAATCTGAGCAGGTAAGATTGGCAGCTTATACCAAGACATTTCAAATATATTTAAACAATGTTCTTTACTACAGGCTGAGGCTTTGTGGTCTTACATGGGAGAAGCCAGTATGTAGAAGGGTTTGGTGTTGGTTTTTGGTTGGTTGGGGTTTTTTTTGAGTTTATTGCAATGTACTTTTACAGATGTAGAACGTACTGAAACCAAGCAGTGAAGAACACCGAACTGTCTGGTTGTACATGCAGACCTGGCACGTGGAGAGGAAAATCTGCCATTTCAAATGCAGGAGCTACAGAAAACACTGAAGTCATAATGGCTTCTGCTGTGAACAAGATAGAGAGAGTCTCCTGGGTATTACCAGGATGGAGAACTTACAACAACTACTTCTAACTTATGCTTATGGACCACAATCTGCTCGAGACCTTTTCACATCCCCCACAGACAAGGAAGCCATCACACGCTACTGTTCCAGATGACAAGTGAGTAAGGGGCATGTTTGCTGCTGTACGCTATTTTTGCAAAGCTGCTGTCCACAGGACAGACAAGATTGAAGAACACTGCTTCTAGGTGAGAAAACACTTGGGATGTTCAGACAAATAAGAGTTACATTCTCTGGTACTGTCATATTCAAGATTCCAAAAGCTGGCCACATAGACTGAACCTGCTCGTACAAAATCTAATGCTCTTCAGGGGACTGTAGGGAAAAGCTCTGAGTGAGAAAGAAATGTATGACTATTAGGATGAATAGTCTTATCCCCAGACATAGATATAAAGGATGACTCCAAGCCTACAGAGTGATACAGTTTGCAGACACTGAGGAAACTGCAAAACCCCCCATCTCTCCCGCCATATTCCTATCAAGGAGAATGTAACACGAGGTATCTGTATCAAACCACAGATCTACACAGCTTTGTGTCTTGTTTCTGATACTTGATTCTGTAGCCATCACTAAGAAAAAGGACTCCTTATTTTTAATAAGCCCTCTGTGATTTTTCTATCATTACCATATCATCCTTTGGATTAAATAACTCTGTGCAGGTCTACTACTGTACAAATCCATAGCATTTCCCCATCTTGAATATTTACCCCTTCTCCACAATTAGTAACAGAGGTTCTAGCCCCGTCCATTTTTCATCTGTAACTACAATAAATGACTACTTCTTTCTATAATAAATTGTTATTATACCCAATTACTGACCACATAATTAGATAACAAGGAACAAGTGCTCTAGGTCTCACAATGTTATCAGGAGAAAAACTAAATTATGTTAATAACAACGGAAAGTTCTTAAGAGTTCTGTATTGTGCTAGGTAAAAAATATCAACACAAGCCACTTCAAAACAACGTGAATGTGACAGTGCTGTGAACATATACAGACTTCATCAGAAGACAGAAAACTCTTTCGAAGAGCACCTGCTTATGCATAATACCTTTCCAGTATCCAAAAATGCACCCAAATTCCATATTTTTAAGACACAAGCCTCCTTAACATTCGAAAGATTAATTACTTACATCATCATCTGACAGTTTTTCTAACAACATTTCTTCCAATTCAATCTTAGTCAGCCATCTGCTGCCAGCCAGGTTTCTGTTTAAAATATCACATATATTCTTCCTTTAATTAACCATGCAATTAGAGTTACATCACAAAAGACCACACATACAGTCAGTCTTCGTTCAGAAATACATTTTCCATTACAAATGAATGCAGATCACATTCCTATAGTATACATGCAAAGGCCTATGTTGATTTTAAAAGATCTGCCTTTTGAAAGGTGTGGTAACTTCATGTATTGAATTAACCACATGAGCATTATGAATATCAGTTATGCATTATTCATATTATTGAAGTCTGAGATTGAATTAGAGTAATACTGTAATAGGAGGTGATCTTCCCCCCAACTTAGGACTTACTTTTAAAAGCCTGCTGCCAGGAAAAATTTGGTTTACTAGCAGCAAAGAGCAAAATCAAAGGCAGAATGTTAAAACCAAATTATTTTGCCTCTGGTCTTTACTTTTCTGATCAATATAAAGAACTGCACTAGCAGTAAGCATAGTCAAAGTACTAACGTGGCAACGACATCCTGTACTCTCTCTACTGAGTAATCTTGAGCTGCTCAGCACAGAAACTGCACTGATGATAGCAAAAGCCGAAATTTCTAAGAAAACAGCCTTGTACAGGGATGCTAACACAATGCTTGAAATAAATCTTTGAAATATATATGCTATGAAGTGACCAACTAAACAGAATGTCACCATAAATATACATACCAACATTATCAGGTAATTTTAAGGCAAAGATGTAACTAGCTTCTTAACTCCTTAGGTTTTTTAGAAACAGTGTTTTCAGCAGCATTAAGGAAGCTGTGATTCAGTAAAACACTCCTGAAGGTTCTTTTAAGGAGTACTACTTCTCAAGCACATATTTTAATGCTTTTCTGAGTCAGGACATGAGAAACGATTATTTAGAAACCAGAGAGGTTTTACCAATGATTTTAAAAAGATTCCAATCCTGACAGACTGAAGTATATTCTTACATTTACATATTGTTACTTGCTACTTCTAATGAAGCTGGATACAATTTCTTACATGTGAAAACCTATAAACTTGAAGTAGTTCAGAGCAGGTCCTAACCCTACAGTTAATATTACAGAATGTATTCACAATAGATTATTTTCTGGGAAAAAACCCAAACCAAACCAAACCCCAACAAACCCCATGCCCCTCACACCAAAACAACAGCCCTTCCTACCAACCCTCTACCTACACTTAGGAGATAAATTATCCTATCCAGACTAATCTCAGAGGAAGTACCATATCCAGTGTGGAAAGTAAGTCTCAGAAATCCTTTAAATTCTCTGAGCTTTACAAACCTAACACGGAAAAAAACCTTTCATCTCTGACTAGCTTTAGGTCATTTTTCACATCAGTAAATCCACTGGCTGAGCTCTGTAAGGAGTCAGGTTATTTTTCAAGAAACTAAATTCACTTGTTCTCTTGTCTGCTCAGAAACTAACATGAATCTGTAATAAAACATTCTGTGGGTCACAGGATGCTATTTATATCATGAAGAAACATGAACTTCTGTTATTTAAGAAATTGAAATAATCTCAGCAAATTAATCCTTTCTCTTCCTAACATAAATAACAAATGGCTGAAATGAAGAAGTGACAAACCAACATGATGTGCTCCTGGAGCAACGCATAAATCTGGCTAGAAAATACACAGCAAGAACAAAGATAAAAACAACTTGGGACTGGGAGAAAAGTAACTATACAGAAAAGCAGTAAATACCAAAACCAAAATCTCCTGGTTCTATCCGTTTCTTTTAAACACTTGCTTAATTTAATGTTCCAATATAAAATCCTTGCAAGAAATCTCAAAATAAAAAGATCAAGAGCAGTCCAAGAGGAACAAACAGCACTTAAAAGCATATCCTGACTGTATGCACTAAGAAACCAACAACTGTAGATCTCCCACAGCTTCTGGTTGACATGGACCGTTTCTGTCCAGTGGCCAACTAGCTGAAGGGCTTGCTGTGCATACCAGAGAAGCTGAACAGAAAAAAGAGAAACTAAATTCAATTACTAATAGTGGTGGTAACTCAAGAATTCCAGCCAAATGAGCTTTTCTAAAATTACTAGGTTTTGATGCTTTCTGTTCAAAGCCATTAGAAAAAAAATTGTGAAATTAAGTATTTTGATACTCTTCAACTTAAATATTGGTAAGTTAAAATATTCAAGAACTATAATTAAAGACTATTAAATAGCCCAGCCCTAGGTCTTGGGATTTTTTCATCAGAAACAGTGTAGTTAATACTTTAAAGCCCTTGTTTTCTTATAAAAAGCTCACCTCCATTTTTCAAAATACTTTAGTAAAAGACATAATTAGAAAAACTCATACAGAATATATGTTTTATATATATATAAAAAACATTCATACATATGAGTATATACATGTTTCATACAGAAACATAGAATTCTGAATATTTTCTGTTTAATTTCAAATCACACTTTGGAAGTTTTATAAAGCAAAGAACATTGAAAAGAGCAGAGAGAGATTAAAGAGTAAGAGAAATAGATGGGGTTCGCCTACTCTAGCAGTGAGAAGTGAGCACTCCACACATACCTGGTAAGACTTTTCAACCTGAAATTACCATACAAATATTACACAAAGAATAGAGCAAAAGTCTGAAAATGTGTTTGTGGAATAGAAGGCAGGTAGGGTGGGGAACTACCAGAAGTGCCAAAACAGGGTATGAAAGCACATAAAGAAAACTACTACCAATATTCATTCTAATTGGAAGCTTACCTTTTCTCCTTCTGAAGAGGAAGGCCTTCAGCTACCAGTTGGTCTTGGTGTTTCTGAACGCTCAGAAATTTTTCATATGTTTCCTTAAATGTACGTGGAAAAAGTATTTAAATGGATTTTTTAATTTAATATTTAAATTTTGCTATTTAAAACAAAAGTTTTGTGGTTTTACTCTTCAAACACTTAAAATGCAAAGGTCAGAAGACAAGCAGAGCTCTGACAAAAAAAAAAAAAATCACGTGCAGCTCAAAATAATTGATTTTGAATTCTGCAACAGTGTTTTCTGCCTTCTTACATATGTTTGTCAAAAAAAAAGAAGTTATCAACTCCATACAGACAGACAACTACATTTGTATAATGAATGCAACTCCAAAACATACTGCACAATAATTTCATCAGTGCATTCAAATTTTGGTTTGACTTCCTCAAAACACTGACAAGGTTTAAGACTTATTTAATTTCATTTGGTAAGGATTTTCGTACGTGCAGAAGTGTCAGATTTACTGGTGGCCTGTATCAGTCAGAACTTCTTACCCTGGCATGTCTACAAGGACAAAAAGTTGCACATTTGCCATAGTCAGAACTTCTGTTCTTTCAACCCTACAGATATACTTACTCTGAATTTTCAGTATTTTCAAACAGTTTTCTCAAAATTCTTACCTATGTTATTATTTTCAAACAATGGTGTGACAGTGATTTAGTACTTCAGGAAAAAAGAAAAAAAAAAACCAAAAGGAGAAAAATACTCAAAAAAGTCACAGTAAAAATATTACAGAAGAAACATATTTTAAATCAAGTATTTTTATGGGGTTTTTTTCAGTTCAGAAACTTATGGAGATTACTTGCTTTAAAATATAATATCTAAACTTGTTCTAAAATATAACATCTAATACCCTGAATTACAACAGTGATTCAAATGCAAAGTTAAATAGGAGTATTTGGAGAAATAATTATAAATTATATTGAAACAACAGGACAGTACAACCAAGTACTTATATACCAAATAATTTACTTTAATTTACATGTGAAATAGAAAGCTTATAGTCACTTTCCTCTACCGCAGTAATATGAGTTTTAGCAAATACTAGAGAAATACAACAGTGTAAGAATTAGTGGGGACAAGAAACAATGGTTTGGGGTTTTTTTATTTGTATTACTTACATGAAAACAGTAAAGGAAGAAATATGAGACAGCTCTGTATTGTCAAATATTAACTAATGAAATACTAGTTCTTAACATAAAACTGGGGCTTATAACAGGATGCAGTGACATTTCTGCAACAGCTTAAAAATAACCCCAAAATAGAAGCCCCTTGCTTAGTTATAAACACCTACTGTTCAAGCTGATTTTTTCACTAATATAAAATACACCTGCACATACACTAAAAATATTTGTACTTAAAATGTATGAACAAAGAACAGATTGTTATCTGAGCTGCACTCAAAAGCATTTAAATAGGGACAATTCACTGAAGTCTCTGATGCAGGTCACTGATGACATTTTTAATGGCACAGTGCAAAAAATGCTTTTTAAATAACTCCACGGTTAAAAATCATGAAGTACAAAATCATTCATTTTTGAGACAGCATGAGAACTCATGTATTATAGTAGTAAGCCTTTCAGAAATCCTTTATTTTTCATGAGATAATTGTATCAGATAGGAACTAGGAAAAATTTTCAATGTAAAAAAAGTTCATTTATCCTCAAACACAGGAAACATTACATAAAAGAGAAGAAATCCTATTTTCAAGTATTTCCAAACCTCACAAATCTAACTGTACACCTCTAAGAAAACAAGATATGGTATCACTACTGTGGGCAAGATTTATGTCACATCACTCTCGTAATCTCAACAACTCCATCCAGAGCTATTAGACTTCAAAAATTATTTAAATGCCTATATTAATTAATGCATATACATTAAAAGCACATACACAGGTGGGGTTAGAGAGCATGCGGTGTACCTGCACCAAGCAATTTTTAGGCATCTGGAGTTCAGACATGGAAAAGAATGAGTATGGAAGCTTCTGCCTGGGACTGCAGAGTGAGGGAAGAGAAGGGGAAGAAGGGCTGTGGCTGTCCCTCAGCAAGCTGCGGAGAGCTCAGCTGGAACAGTCTTAGAGATTGATTCTGATGAGCTCCATGAGCTTCTGCATTTGGAAGAAGTCAAACCAAGCACGAAGATGGTATTTTGGTGTCAGATGATTAGAAGAGGTACAGGGTTATTAGGTCTTATAAATGTGAAAGGAGGTTTTTCACCTTACTGCTACTCTTGACTTAACTCTTGCCTTCAAAAGGCAGAGGGTATCACCACCCTACCTGCAAAAGCAGTCCCCTGTCTGCCTCCTCACAACCACCCATCCTTCTCCGGTACATTCTGGCATACATATTTATGCATTGGTATGGTCAGCAAAAATACATGAACAGGAGCTCAACAAAAACACAGCTACATCACAGTTCCTTAAAAAAGGACATAGGGAGGTAAACACAGACTGGCTACAGTTAGAACTGCTTCTACACAGCAACTAAGTATTTTCAGGTAACATGACGCAAGTTAAAAGAAGACTTAAGGATTTCATCATATTTGGCAACTATGGATAAACACAGGCAAATAAAACAAGATATGGGTTACTATCCACCACTTTTTAGCCTCAGAAATTAATTGTGAGTTACAATGACAAAAAGCTTTAGAACAGCTGCAACAGTAAGATTTTCCTTGAGACCCTCGCTAGGTATTCCCGAAGAACACCAACACTCCACAGCCCGTTTAAGTTCTAAGAATGTGCACTTTTAAGAATTAAAATGATCTCTCTAAACTGTTCTGGTTAAATTACAGCAATCATGTCTATTCAGACAAAGAACCCTTTAAGCAGGAGATGAAGTCAAACAACATTAAAAAGTAGCATTTTAAAGTAATTCCAAGTGTAAGAGAAATGTTAAATATAATTTTCTACATATTTCTGGCAATGAAAGTGGACATGCAACTCCTACAAAATTTTGGTCTGAAGTACTAAAAAAAAAAAAAAAAAAACGTTGATGCACGTATCTAATCTCTGTATAGAAATTAAGCCAACAGACTGAAAGAACCACTCACGTGTGAAGTAAAGTATGTGGATGAGCCTTTGCAAAATCAGGAATCACATGTAATGCCCAATAATTTATCTGACAAATCTTCACTCCCCAACGGCTAAAGAAAGCTTCTGAAGACACACTTGCTTTTTCAAAGCTGGCAGGTGAAGATTTTACTAATCACTTGAGGATTCAATAGTCCAATTCATGACTGTACACATCTGTGTGTCTTGTAAACTCAGCTATTACACAATCAAAATAGCTGATTTTACAAGATTGACTACTTACTGAAATGCTTCCATTTCTAATAGAGAGATCAACTTTCAGATCTCTACAAGGACACTTAAAATAATAAAAATTTATTTTACTCTGCATTAAAAAAATAGGGAAGAAATCAGCAAATGAAACCCTACAAGAGATTTTTATGGGGAAAAAAAACTCTATTAACATTATAGTTAAAATATGCTGCAGAGCCCACATTTTACCTCAGTTTGCACTTTACTTTGTTTCTTCTGTTTTGAGTTCAGCATACACTTTGAGGGGTTTTAAGTTTTGGAGTATTTTTAAGAGTTAAAATGCTCAATTGTTAGAGCATTTACCTCAATCCACAAGCCCTGATATTTCTAAAAAATTACAAGAAGCATGATTATATGAAATTACTATTTTTCTGTACACAATGATATGAAGATACCATTTTGTCTTGCTCTGCACATTACAAAAATGATATTATTCTAAAAAACTTTTAAGTTAAATGATGATCAAATGTACTATCAAACATTTGTGAAATGGTGTTTCATGCAATAAACATGCTTTTGTGTATCAGAAGAAAAATAAATTGTCCTTTTCCCTACAGCTAAACTTTATCCAACAAGCAGAACAAAGACAATAATGCATGTAACAAATATCTTGCATGATAGTTCATTTCATATTGAAAGCCTAACATGTATATTGGCAATTATAATACATACAAAGATAGTTTCTTTTCAGTAAGTGGATAATACTATTTATTAGCACTAACTGAACAATAATGCTATGCCCAGTTATATGAGTAACAAGTAATAAAATTCAAGTTCCTCATGCGCCTATGTAGTAAATAATGGCATACAAGTTTAAGCTAAATAATATGTTTATCCGGTTTATTAGATTTAACGTAGCAATTTAAAAGACATCCTCAAATGGGATTGATTACTTATACTAGGCTGTATTAACATACAACTCTTTTCTGGACAAATTAATTAGCTTTGAGACTTAAGAATACATTTTGTTAAATACACATTAGTTTAATAAGTGGTTAAAACAATGTTGGGAATTTCATGCATATTTTGGCTTTCATTTGGCCGACTTAAAAAAACCCTGTTAAATCTCACTTAATGGATTTACATTTATAGAAGCCTATTTAATGAAAATATTCAGAAACACTTGAAGAACAACCAAGTATCCTATACTAATGAAAAATGCATTTGTCAAGGCCATTTGTTTGAAGGTGGTTGCCACACTCTCAGAAACAAAACGCGCAGTATACTTTCAGAGATTTCCAAGGCAAGCTTGCATACTCTAACTGCTAGAAAGAGCTAAAAATAAACTTGTGCTCCTTGTAAAATTTGTAATTTCTTCATTATGATGGAATGCAACAAAACATCTTGCCCTTGGGTTGCTCTGTTTCAGCCAAAACAAATGCAAATGGCTTGTCAGATGACAGCTGTTTGATAAGGCTCCTCTACAAGACCTGCATGCTTTACTTTTTTCCGTGAAACTTGGGATGAAAGGCAGAAGGCAGGAAGAGAATTAATGTAGCATACAGTCTAAAGGCAATGCTACAACCGTGATTAAGTAGAAAAGTTAAAAGGCACAGATTTTCCACAGCCTTGCTGCGTGCAACCCATCCGTGTAACAAGTTGACAGGCCTAGCGCGTCAGCTCCATCATCCTCTCCGACAGCTAAAACGCAGCATTGCATCCCTTTTCAGAGAAAATTTGCGTCTGCACCATGAAGCGTTGTACATTATTTCTTAGCACTGCAGGGGGCTCAAGTCCATATGGAACCTTCACAAATATTACCACAGATCAAACCAGCGGCGTTTCGAGGCAGATTTGACATACCTATTTAAATGAACAGCAGGGGTCCTCGGGCTGCCTCGGGCTGTGCAGGAGAAAACCTCTGTGGAAAGCCTACGCTGCAGCTCCATTACTCAGCAAAGACACTCTCTACATTTATCATTCATTTCATTTCTGCCAGGGCAAGAAGCTCATTTGCCCAAGGTCAACAACCNAGAAAAAAAAAGTGGGGGTGTTTTTTATTCTCCCAAAGAAATAAATGTACCTGACAAGAGGGGATTTTGTCCTTTGGGTACACAGAACGCAAATAAATATCAGATCATTCTAAAAAAACACTATACTCAGTAAAGCTGTGCACTGAATTTGTGACCATAAAGTTTGTTTTTCTGACAACTGACTATCCACGGAACTAACTTCTTAAGACTATCTAATGAGGAAATAAAATCTGACATGAATATCCAATTAAATATTTCTGCATTATTACACTATACATTATTAATGCTTTTCTCTTCTATAAGTACATGTAAGAAACATGAACGTCTTTCCACAGACTCTTCTAAAGATGAAGATAATGCTTGTGCCACCGATGGTCACAGATATGAAAGGTCTGCTCATAACCCATGTTAAGGCTCAGGGTCTAGTGATGTTCTATTAGATACAGCTTTTTTCATAAAGGTAAAAGATGCAGATCCTTTACTCCTGGAACCATATTAATCAGAAAAAGCCTTAAGTTTGCATGAATGGAACCATCTTAGAAAAATCAATTAAGCAGTTTAAATGCAAATTTTCTTCACACTAAATGTCAGCACAAATAACATTTCCTATAGCTTTGCCCTTCACAGAGGAAAAAAAACCCTAGTTTTTATTCTACAATGAACTTTGCTAGAACTAGCCATTTTTGTTAGATGTGCATTCTCTACCACTAATCTTCTGCTACCAACTAGACAGAGCCTACAAGAAAGCGTTCAGACTATTCAAAACCAGTCCATCGCCAAAACTGTTAAATGAACCAAAAATTAAAGGAAGAACTATTATGTAGTGTGTTCTCTTAAATGTGACATGAAAATGCTCATAATAATGAATATTGTGACACAAAAATATACATTGCATTTAGCTTCAGTGGTGATATTATGGCCTACTGTGAAGACGTAACTAAACTCAGGAGCTCCTGAGTGGCACCTCTAGGATAGCATGCACTTGACTGGGAGCTGACATTATTTATTACAGATAACACACTTACATGCATTAATGAATAATATGACTGCTTGCCAGTATAAAAGAGGAAGTGAAATGGTCGGCCATCTTCTCCCCACTGGATTTCTAAGGGAAAGCAAGATTAGAGAAGCAATATACAATCACTTGAAAAAAATCCCCTGTATTTAACTGCAGTTATAAACCTCTTTCATAATACTGATTGTCTTTTTAAATATTAGATAACAAAGACATTTTGCAGGTGTTCAATCTGCCTGGAAATCTAATGATCAGACAATCTTTTTTAAAGCTTATCTCCATCTGCAATTATAATAAAATATTTAACATTATAGTTGTAAATATCATTTTACATGAGGAAATCCCTCATGTACATCTTAAACTTTAAAAGACTGTATAGGTGGTATTATAAATAAGAGCATACATTTTACAGCAAAAAGAAGCACAAAGTAAGAGACAACTGAAATCTACACTGAAAAATGAAAGATGAAAGATAAGCAGCTCTGGAAAGCAGTGCTAAAAAAAGAAGGTTTTTCTTACCATAATACATCTAACCTAAACTAAGTATGTGTACAATTGTCTTTTGTGGCAACAACCATATTCAGAACTTGGGTGATTTTAGAACTTATTCATGTTATTACATTTGGGATACTTAAATACAAAGACCTACTCTATAGTTTACATAATTAGTCCAGCAAGAAAACAAATCTTCCGTACTAATTCAGCACATCCAGTGTATTTTATTCATTACAAAATGTTATTTAAGGACAATCAATTTCAACTTTGGAGGGAAAAAAAAGCAAACTTATATAACATGACAAAGATCTCTTCCAAATAAAGAAAAATTACAGAAATAAAAACCTGAGAGCTTTTTACAAATTGAACTGTAGAGGAAGTCCCAGCCATTTTATCCAGTGAAGTTAAATTAAAGCTACCTATAAACTAAAGGCAAAGATAAGACTTAAAAAACCTGTCTGATAAGCACTATATATACTGGATTGGAACATCAAGATAGAACAGAAGTCGAATGTAAAGATGCAAAACTTAGCAGAAGAGAAAGAATATAGGGGACTTTTACCCACATATACTACAAGTGGACTGTGTGATTTTCCATGTATGCAGCTGTGAAAGCATATTTTGTTGAAATTACTGTTCAGGGAACATTCTAAAGTATAAATTTAAGTTTCTGTACTTCAAAGTTATCAAAGACGCAATACATAGACAAGACAAAGCTGCCTTAAGAGATACTTATTGGAAGTGTTATTTTTAGATGTAAATACAAAACTACACATTTATACTAATTTGCTCTTACAGTCCTCAGGATATAGCTAGCATTTCAAAGAATTCTTTAGTCCTGAAAGCATATAGAATAGTAGCTTAGTTCTTCCATAAAACAGCCTTTGGATTTTAAAATTGCTTAATGATTAACTCCCTCCCACCCTTTCACTTTTTACTTTTTTACTTCACAATATAGGGAAGTTAAAAAATAAGGCATGATACCATTCGAAAGCTGAAATTCCAAAGTTTCAGCTAGTTTAGACAGCTTTCCAAGAGACACAAAGTCCCCCAAAAAACAAGTATCAATTCCAGCAGCAGGAAAAAGGAAGGAAAATGGTAAGATTTTAATGATAGCCAGAAGTGTTCATCTGGGACTTGATAGCTCAGTGAATGTGGAATTTCCCACCCATGCTACTAGTTCAAACCAAATGCTAGTCAAAAATGGACAACAGGTTTTGACACTATCCTTCAAATGTTCTATGTATAATTAAACTGCTGATTTTAGTGAACTGATCAATATACTGGCATACATACTGACAACAACAACAACAACACAGTGTCACAGGGGCAAGACCAAAGACAGTATGGACAGACATGCAGAGTTAGGACTTTCAGTTCAAAGAGCTGACTAGGAGAGTTTCCACTTTACCTATTCTTTCAACAAATTCAAAACTATAATTTCTAATCTTCTAGAGCAACAAAGTTACAAAGCAAACTTTTGGTTTAAAATAGTATTAATGAATATTTTATGGAGGCGATAGACGGCTCTGACAAAAAGCTACTGAATTTAACAAAAGGTTTTCCCATGACTTCAAGAGATTCTGCACATCATTCTACTTATTGCTTATTTTTAAACAATGAAAAACATTTATTTTAGTCAGTTAACGCAGTTTCTGAGAAGATCAGTGGTATTCTGGAATAGACCAATAATTTTTATCCTAAAACACAAAGTATCAGAATAAACTTTTACTGCTCATGTCTTAGAAGTCATTAGGAACATAGAGAAAAGAGCTAGTCCATAAAAATAAGAAATTCTCCATATGCAACAATTCTAATACTTAGAAATAATAAACTAAATTTCCAAGAACACTTACTTCTCTGCTCTGGAAAAACTTCAGTAGGATGCTGTAAATAAATAAACAAATATCAGCAAAAGGAAAAAGTTACTCAAAATATCATGCTACAGTTATTCAGAAATGTAACAAGAAATCCTACCTTCATCATAGGTCTGGCTTGTTTGTCGAATAAGCCAGAAGGAAAGAGATAGGCAATAGCTCTCTGAAAACAAGAAGAAAGATCTTGTGACTTTTTTCCCCACAAAAGCATCATCAAAACATTTCTTACGAACAAAAAATTGCGGAACTTTTATACAGTAGGCAACCAAATCAGTAAGAAAATATAACACATGTGATGTGCTGCAAAGAAATGCAGATAACTTCCTCTGGAATCCTCAGGAGAAGTAAAACCTCATTCTGAAGGCTGTACTCTACTGCATCAGAATGAGTGAACTTTCTTCTGCCAGGTTGTTTTTATAGAATGCATTTATCATAATTTACCAGAACTACTCAAGTGCAAAGACCACCTTTATACACAGTGATTTTCCAGTAAAATTTCAAGTGCTGTGACTTCTAGAGGAAATCACAACACTTATCTATTTATCTTTCTGAAAATATCAGTGCTTGTTAACAGTGCCTACTGACAGACCAAGCATAGAAATTTTATTTAAAGCAACAGGAAAAAGCCAAATTTTAAACATTTGGAATCCCACTTCCTACAATTTCCAGACATAGTTTCCTCAAGTTTAAAAAGCCATGTTTGTTGTGGCAGTAATAGATATTTCACATGGCCTAAATATGCATTTCATTGATCATTGCATTTGGAAACAACCGTGAATCACTAAAATCTTTGCTGAACTTGAACTAGCTGCTCCGAGAAGACAGACTCAAGTGACATCTTTTTTTTTTCCTTAGATAACCTAAAGGTTTGCTAAAATACTTCAGAAAAATGTATGACATTTATTACACACTCACTGTTTATCACTGTTTTCACTATGTACAAGGTACATACTTTCCTTTTTCTAAACCAATATTTACCAGTATTTATGGGATGTATAAAACGAGCATTATTTGCCTCCAACAAATGAAGTTAGTGTACCAATATTCCACATCACCCTGGCAAAATGTAAGGCAAAGCACCTTACAAAGTTAAGCCCTATGACACACATTTCTGTTCAACATCATCCTACTCTCCCTCTTCAGTGTAACTAAGCTGTAATTTAATAATGCAAAAACATACATTCATCAGAGCTATTTATTTTCATTTGTTAAAACAAACAAACAAACAAAAACCAACAACAAAAAAATGACAGAAAAAGCTAGCCACCAAAAGCTCCCAGATGTAGGAGCCTGGCAAGGGTAGCCGACTTCAGACAGTGGGTAGTAGAGCTTCAGACAGAAATCTTGTGCTTGTACAGTAAAATGGACCAACCAAATAAACCCCTCTGGCAGTGGTCTCATTTATATTTCCATTAGACAGTACAGAAAAGTAGAATTACAATAAAATCTGAGTTTCAAATCTTCTCTCAAGAAGAATGGTTCTTTGTTAGTCAGGCTACCTTAGGGCTATTACTCGCTGATTATTTTTTCCATAGACTTGGAGTGGTTTGTCAGTGCTTCAACAGATTTAATATGCATGGAGTGTAAAAAGACCTAACCTATTACTTTCATTAATCCCCTACTGGCATTCTGAACAGAAATTTTCGGAATTCTGAAGCAAACAGAAGGCTTAACTTGATTTTATAAAATGGTAATTTTGTTTCTCTTAGTGACTACTGTATTCCCATTTGTTAGTCAATGGGCATTTTATGCATACACACAGTAGGTGAACACCTATTTATGAACAAATGGGGATTAATTATGATGACAAGAGAGAAATCTGCTGTGAGCCAAATGATGTTAAACCAACACCTTATATAATATATTAAAAGAAATTATTACAGGATCCTGAGACTGACTGTGTGTGTACTTAAGACATAATCTTTATACAAGCATTTCCAGAATCTCAACCAAAACAGTTACTGTAACTATGGCACCTTAATAAATGCCAAATATAACAATTTAACATTTACAATGAAACAAGTAGCTGCCATCTGAGACCTTCCACTTCTTGGAAAGTTTATTTTATTGCAACTGTATACTCATGCCTTTCACACTACAGCATGAACGCATCCTGTATTAAGAAATCCTAACATCTATTCTCAGATCTCCACACAATAACTAACCAAAGAAGAATGGCTCATTTTATAAGCTTATTTTTCTGTTGTTAGAAAATGGAAAGAAATAGTCTTTCCAACTTCTCTCTTTTTATGGAAATGTAATTAAAGATGAACTATCCTGGAATGCAACAGACTCCAGTTCAACTTTACACAGAAGTTTCTTCTTAATTTTACACAGCTAGGTCCTCAGGCTGTACTTTTCCCAACTACACAGCAAGTCAGACTGCCTCCTGGGAACTTCATCTACAGAAGCTGATTTTGTCTATGCAAATGTTTCATTTTTGTAGAAAAGAAATATTTTTAAAAACCCCTGTACTAGCAATATTAAAAGATGGTGGATCAATCTGAGGAATTACATCAGAATTAGCCTCTCCAAACTGCAGCTGAAGCACATAACCATGAAATTATTTTCCTCAAATCTTTTTAAAACTTCTTCAGATACGAAACACAGGTTTCCTTTCAGGAATCTCCAGGTCTCAAACCAAAATTCCATAGAGAATTAACTGCACATTCTGCATTTTCCTGAACAGAAAAAGCAGGTGAATGTCCCTCTTAAAACTTTACAATCAAGGTGTAAATGTTAGCAGTAAAGTTCCCAAGAAACCTTCCAGTTTTAACTGCAGTTCCCCATTCCAGAAGTGGTTTTCACCTCAAGGGTCCTGGCCCATACACTTTTTTAGGGCTTATTTGGACTTGAACTCCAGACTAGAGAAACTGTTGCGCTGAATATGAAGAACTACCTCCTCAATGTCATCATGTCAGCTATATAAGGTACATTCACCCCGCCCTAGACTCCACAGGTTCTGGGCTGCTATTTCACATTCTATTTGTTAAATCACACTGTGGCCATTGTCTTTGGAAACAAACCACAACTTTCTAAAAATGAAACATCCATAATTATTTTCAGCACAATCAGAACTAAAAATCCAGGTACCTAATAACACAGTATTTCCAAAAATAATTACATACATTACTTGAAAAAGGTGAAATGGGTAAAGTCTGCTTCTGCTATGAGTTACTAAAAAATATTTAGTCATGTCTTTTGAGGATTTGAAACTCTTTGTTTTTAAATTTCACTGCTGATCCACACAGAGAAAAAGAAAATACCCAGTAGTCACACCTTTAAAAACAGTAGCTCACAATGAACATGTCAGTAACAAGATAGTTTACATCTGATATTTCTTAAACTGCACAGTTGGTAAACTTAACTTTCCTGTATCAAACTAAAAGAAATCCTGTTATATCATCACTTGATGAGGGAACAGAAGAGTCAATATACTGCCCACAGGACTAAAATGTCTCTCACTTGCAGCTTTAAGTTTGAATTCAAGCCAGTTGGAGTAATGAGTACAACCTTCAATTCCTATTAAGAAAAAAAAAAAAAACCCAAAACCAGAGAAACCCAAAAAATCTATCTGGCAGTCCTTCAAACATGCAAACCAATTAATTATATAACCTGTCCAGCACTGCATGTGCTATGTTATGCAAATTCAGTGTACCTGCCACACCCTCAACCTTTCCTCTTCCCTGTGGGTGTTGCATATCCTGATGTCTGATCCTCCTTCCCTTCCTACCATCTCCCTACAAGCCAAGAACTTTTGTTTGCTCACTTTCTCACACATCAGAGACTAACTCTGAATCAAACAAATTCAGCTGGGTAAGTAAGAGTTACTTTTTCTTTTTTTTTCCTAATGTCTTGAGAAACTAAGAATTCAATACTTTAATTCAAATAGAATTGACTGAGTCATACTGGAATAGGAGACTTCAACAGCTCAGTTCCTACATTGATCTTGCCCAAGTGTCTTTCCACATTTTTATTGAAGCTCAAACACAAAACATTCCACTAATTCCCATTGTTCAAAACATGTGCAAAAATAGTTATCTAAGTAACATCCAGTGAGGAAAGATATTTTATGGAAAAGGAAAGAAGAAATTAAAAAAAAATTTTAAAAACCAAACAAACACCACCTCTACCCTGAGACTCCTTTGCAGCAGCACCCTTTTTGGCAGCGGGCTCAAGAATCCAGCTCATTCCTTTTTAAAAATATACGAAATTTTAATCATCAAAACACTGAAGTGAGAAGTGACACTTTATGCCATAACATTTTAATGAAACACCTGAGCAAAAGCTGTTTCAGCTTCTACTCCTCAACTTGATCACACGAGAGCCACTTCCCTTCTTAAACTGTGCCTCTTGAATCACATCATTTAGTCACTGTACTTCATCACCTCTCAGACCGAGATGTTTTCTGGAACAGCTGTTTTCCTTCTAACCACACTAGCAGTATTCTTTAACAGTTTTCAGCATCCAAAATCCAGAATACCTGGGGTAAACCCAGGAATGAATGAAATAAAAATGGGACACAAAATGTTAACTCTGAAATATTTTTTAAAATTTATTTAACAAGACAGAAAAGGTTAAGAACAAAACAAAAACACCAAAAAAAGCCCACCAAAAAATCAGTGACACAACTAAGTTTATATTGCAAAACAAACCCCTCCTCTAACAACTAACTAGTAAAATTTATTGAAACCACCCACATCACTGTTCACCTGAAGCTGAATTCTAGCTTGTACAGAAAGAAGTTTCAAGTCCAAAGTGACATAACATTTTAACTCTATCACTTGAAAAAAACCCAAAACAAGCAAAACAATCCACTGGCATTATATGAAAAACCCCACCTTTTTTTAATATTACATTATTTTTATACTATGTAATCACTTTCAAAATGAAAATTAATGTCCTTTCATGAGCTTGCAGAGCAAAAAAAGCCCCAAAAAATCTGTTGAAATAAATAGTTGTTATTTCTATCTTCATTTTGTTTTTTCACAATATGGAACAGTATTAGAAAGAATAAAAAAAAAATGCAGCAGACATCAGCTCAGACTGATGCAGAAGTAAAAAAATACTGATGCAGAGTTTGCTTCCACTGGGAAAAAAAATTAAAAAGAGTTGAAAAAAGCATTCTAGCTTCAACTATTTAAATAAATCCAAAATCCATTATTTCTTGTAAGGACAACGCTGGACAAGACACTCTTCTTGCAGACAACAGGCAGTTCAGAAACACATTTCGTTCTGAATAACATTTCTGACATTTCACATTTGCCAATATTCACTCATTTCTAACACTCTGTGTCGCTACAATTTGAACATTATTTAGAAATGAGATGTGCCGAGTCACCTTTAAAAGTAACTGAATACAAGCGATTTTTCATGAAAGAAGCCTTATTTGTTTGAAAGAAACCTTATGAGGAATTAAGATTTTCAACATTTAACATTTTCACAGTTAACAATCTTACTGGTACTTTTTCCAACAGCATACATGCTAGTAGAGGAAAGCATATATTTTATATTCAAATTATTCCATCTGCTTGACAACAATCTATTAGCTCATAAGACAGACAACAAGCAAAAAGGAACGCAGACCTTTAGCTTTTGAATTTTACTAACTCTTAGGGGGAAAGAGTATTGCTTTATGATGAGCTCGTATCTGGGAGAGCGTTTAGTGACTGCATAAAAATGAATAATAAAAATACCGGCATATAAATAGGTCATGAAACTTAAGACGCTCTTCTTGTATTAATCTTACTTAGATTTCTGGGCTTTAAAGTGGAATATCACAGAACTGACAGTGGAAAATGACTGTGGGCTGTTTACTACAACTGCAAGTTAAAAGTTAAATCACAAAATAAAAGGATTACAGACTCAGACGGGGAAAAGCACTAGGTCAGGACTGCAATCTCTATTAATTAGGTATCCCAGCTGGGCAGTGGGTATGCAGCTGTTAACTTGATCAATGACTTACCTAAATGTCATCTCTACTGATTCGCTTATAAATTACCAGCAAGTGAGACTAATGTACAGGTGCTAATTTATTTAAACTGTTCTCTGCAGTTCTACATAGCTTTATAAACTGCATCTGGCACCTAATGTTAGCTGTCAGTTGTACTTAGACATGCCTGTCCTAACGACTCTGTTCATTAGAAATGAGCACAAATTATGAAATATTGTGAAAAATGATACATCAAATGGAATGGGCAAAGCAAATCAATTAGAAAAACTTCATAGCACATATTCACACATAGGAGAATAAAACATCCTAGCTTCAGAGTAAGGTCTATAATACCAATTAAAAAGCAATTGGTAGACTTGTGCAGAGTTATATATCAATTTGCTGGATTTTTTTTTCTCCTCCAGAAATACTGTTGTAATGCACAGCTTAACTTTTCATTCCTAAATAAAAGCATCAGTAAGAGGCAATTCTGCTTCCACAACATCTGAGGATTAGCAAGTAAGTCAACTTATTTTCCTGTTTTAAAACTTCACAAGGTTTCGCTTTTATGAAACTCTACCTAAAGTCCAGAGAAGCACAGAATCCTAGGATGTCTACTTTTGAAATACACTGCAAAGACTGATTAACAGCAGAAGACATGGAGGTACATAAGTACTCATCAGAAAGAATTATTGCTGTTCAAAATGTAAAGCTTGGTAATTCTCCTGCCAGAGCTTAAGGAGCTTTTATATTTTTATAACAGAAATTTAATTATGCATAGTAGACACTATTACACATTCTAATTATTTCCCAACACCTGATGGAATATGAAGAAATCAAACAAGTACTGCAGATCCTTGGTATGACCAAACAAAACACTACTCTTGCGACTCCACTTCTCCATCTTTTCAGAAACAGTCTGCAAAGCAGTCCCATACTTGTCACCTGCACTGCATTTGTAAAAGCTGATTTCCAGAATGAACCTGCTTTTACTAGTGGTGGAGCTTAGTTAATGTTGTGCAAACGATCATAGTGCTGTGGATTTATAAAGAAGAAACCACTACGTAAATACTGTCATTTTGTATTTCCAGCAGTCTTGCTTTCTAGAAGCCTTCCCCTAGACCTTATCAAGGAAGGAAGGAAGCCAGACTACAGATTAATGCATTCTCCTACCATTAACCTTTCAGGCAAACTGAACCATCAGCATCATCATTGTACTATATTAACACGGGAGGTATTCCGGTGGTAGATTGGTGCATGCTTACTTTACAAGAAAATAACTAAAAAAAAATTAAGATCATTAAAGGTAAGAAAAAAAACACCTGGAAAACACATGAAAAGGAAATTTTATAGTTTGCAGAGAAATAAAATAGCCAATGTAAAGAAACAGCTTGGTATTACTGCTGACCTCAATGAACACTTTTACTGTCGACTTTACCTACTTACACTGAGACTGGCAGGGTCTCTGCACTGGCACTTGTCTGTAGAAGGGCAGAGTGATACCTACATCTCTGCATGAAAGTAGACACAGTATCAGTGCATAGCTTTGTACTCACAAAGCTTGATTTCCTACCTGAGCTCAAGCTGCCTTTATGGATTTTCTGACACCTGACAAAACTCAAGTCTCATTTCAGGCTTTTTCTCAACAGGCCATTACTCTGGATCTCTTTACCTTGCTGCCTGTTTTCAGAACTTAGTTTTGAAGCTTGTCAAACATGTTTGAAATCAGCCTGTATCACAACCTACAGATTATTTCTTGGTGTAAGCACACTGTCAAGACCTCTCAAATGGACACAGCCATGCAGACAGAATTTTGCCACTGAGAGAGGCAACAAACAAATCTCCTCGCTCTGAAAAAAACTAAACCATGGACACCTCTTGCTTTGCACTTATCACATCTCACCTGTATCCTAAGGGCCCTGCTGGCACACTGGGCTGCCCTGGCTACAGCAGTAGTGTTGCTGCTGTGCAAAGAAAACTTCAGCCATGAGACTTCACGCAGCTTCACCTAAGAGTGAATGTCACCAAATGACATTTCTCCTTCCTACCTCTGATGTATGATAAAATAAGACAGAAATGACAGAAGTGAAGTCCAGGTGAGATGTTAAAAAAAAAAAAAAAGAAAAATCCATGCAACAAAACATTTTTCTGAGTGAAAGCAAGCTTATCTTTACATGAGCCCAAATGACAGAGAGAAAGAGGAGGCCACCCGTCTGCCAGTCATGAGAGGGAATGACAATAAAACAATATGTTTGCAGATACTGATATGAGCTTAAATTCATAGCTACATTAAATCCTCAAGCTAAACCACAGCATTGGTTATAAAATATCCTATAAAATTTAATATACATTTCCAGCAACTACAGTATCACACAAGAAAACCCTAAATATATACAGCAAGTCAAATTGTGAGTAAACGTTTTGAAATGCTACATAAACCTTTACAGTGCCTCTTATAACCTCAGATCAAGGGGATTATCCATTAGTACTTTTAAAAAGAACCTACTGTGCTTTAGCAAGATACAGTATACAGCTCTATACTGTGATGTCTGACCTCACATGGTAGCAGAGGTAGAATCTCTATTCACAGTCACAGTTGCAATGTTTGCAATGTACAGTAGCATTCTTCCTTATTCTGACAGTTTGATTAAAATTCACAGAGAGCTGAGGGACTCATGCTGAAGTAAAGTGCTTTCAATATCTGAAACTCTACAGTAAATTACTTCTCCAACAGAGCAACTGTACTTACATCAATATCCTCTTGGGTAAAAGTTTCTGGATCTTCTCCCATCATGTTGGCTAAATGTCTCTTTCCTAGGTTGAACTCTTCAATCTGTTTTTTAATAAATGCCTCTGTGTACTTTTCAGGTCCTGAGGCTCCTACATTTTTCCTCTGCACTGCTGTAGTGGTACAGATCAGCCTTAATGTCTAGCAAAAAAAAAAAAAAGAAAAAAAGAAAATAAAAAAGTGAGAGATTTATTTTACATTTCTGGAATAGTGAGTTCTAAATAAAATGAATACATGAATAGTATAGCAAGCTATTCATACCTATAACAAGATTCAACACATTACAGGAGTAAGTTAGGAAAAGCATTATTACTCATTAAACCATTTTCTTCCAATGGTTAAATGTCCATGAATAGATAAACGCATTCTAAAAGCTTCACATTTTCACACATTATAATTAATTTAGATTTTTTTGATAGAAAGAAACATAATATATCCTATATCAGGAACATCCAGCAAAAGCAAAGGACAGCACTGCTCAACAGATGCCATCACAAAAGAAAACAAAAATCCATCAGCAAATAAGTAGGTTTTGCTTTCACCTAGAAGGCAACCCACAACAAAGTATGACAAGAATATGCACGGCAGCTACCTAGTGGCTTTTCAGAAGCCACTGACCAAATACTGCTAAAGGCTCTGGAAAGGCTGTGGAGTGCTCCTTCCTTGTTCGTGTGCCAAAATGGTTCTTAAGCTGCTTCAAGTCGACCATGCAGAAAACTAGCAGAGTAGTCCAGCAGCAAATACTACTGAGCACTGTACCAGCTCAGGTCATAACTCAGGGGGCAGTTACCTTCCAATCTTTGTGGCACACAGGTTTGGTCTTACTTCTATCGAGACAGTCAGTTGTTAAGATGACTAATTTCAGTGATGCTCTCTGCCAGACAACAGGAGCTTCACTGACAGAGCTGCAATGTCTCAGTTCTGGCCTAGTGCCAATATTATGCACTATTTTGGCTCTCCAACATTAGTATTAAAGTTCTCTGCAGCTTAATTATTCTACAGACTGAATGAGAACTGATTATTTGTGTGGTCTTCTGTGGGTGGGGGGAGGAAGGGAATCACAAGAAAGAAAGCGATGTGAGACAGAAAAGCAAAGACAGAAAAAGAATCATTTCTGATTGAGAAAAATGCCAAGTTTTGTTCATCACATAGTACCCTGAAAGACTTCACCCCCATCCCTTCAACAGGCCACGGCTAGGCTTTGTGAGCAGACAGTGCAGCTTCACAAGGCAGAGAGTGCCCATCCCACAGTCCACCCCTGCCAGCATTCTTTCCTCCACTCCCTTTACTCGCCCTGTGCCAGCTCTGGCACAGAACTCCTCTGCAAGCCAACTCAGCTCCCTACATGTGGCAGAAAACTAACTTCTGATTCATCTCAACAAGTGGGCAACTCTCAGCCAAGCTGGTAAGTCTGAGCAGTTCAGAGATCACTTTGAGAATTGCCAAAGCTGGAACAAGAAGGTGGCTGAACGCACAACTGGGAGGAATAAAGTAGAGGGGGAGTCCTTTCTTTACCTCCATTTCCTTGAGCAAATTATTAAATGGTCCCTGCTGCTCTGGGAGCTGCAGCCTCGGTCTACCTTTAGCAAAACATTAAAAACCAAACACATGCAGCAATGTGAACTAGTTTTGCTCCTGATTAAAAGGAACAAAACAAAGGTAGTATTTGAAATTATTCAATGTTCTCCAAGTCGTGAGAATTGTCTTCTTCCGAGCACAATTTAGACATGCTGAGCATTTTGGCAGATTTCACCCTTCTGAGTTCAGCTAATAGAAATAAAATAAAACACTTGCTACCTTCCTGTAAGTTACACAAATACAACGTTAATCTCAAAACACAGTTATAACCACAACAATCCAAACACGTCTCATCAAAACAAGATTACATAAATGTATTTATAAGGCAAACACAAAAGCAGATCAAACTTGTACCTTCTGTTAGTAACGTCAGCTAGCTTACAAGAACTTCTCCTGTGACAAGAAGCTTTTGGTGTTCTGCATTACATGGTCAAATCCTACTTTAACAGGAAATGAAACACAGCTTTTCTTTGTACTTTCATACAGCCCAGTTGGTATTTTTGACATCTGGCAGTCCAGGATGGACTGATCCAACTCATCTAATTTGCTGCACATATGTAAAGCTATTCATGACCAATTTACCCATCCATGCCTGTGTCAGTCTTCAATATATAAAACGTAACAACTCCACTTGAAATTTCAATTTGAAATAAAGACTACAATATGCTGCCTTAAACCTGTATATAGCCCATGCCTGGGCTACAAGACAGGTCCTATGAATTCAATCAGGTTTGCTATAGAAGGTAAAGTAATCTTTGAATAAGACCACATGAGTCAGAAAGGACTAACCCTCTATGCTTTTACCTGATAGACAAAGACTTGCCTCTCAGGGTATGAACCTCAGGAAAGTAACATACACCTCTGCTAGAAGATTTAAAAACATGTCAAAGGTAGAATTTGGTGCTGAAGAGCCTGTTGCTGGTTCATTTTCTCCACAGCTTACACGTATTGCATGCAGCTCTAATCCTGGTTTGTCTCTTCCTTTTTCTTTTCCTTCTCTAATATTCATGTTTCCTGTGAGGAAACATTGACATACACAGAATTAAAAGAAAAATAATCAAAAATTTAAATGTACACATTTTCCACAGGCAAGGCTCTGGTGATTTCCTTATAAAACAGTGAGGAAAGCAAAGGTATCTCCACATATTCCCTATCCTTCTCTCCTAGTCACTCCTCAGGAAAGAATTCAATTCATCTTCTGCCTGCCTTGTCTTAATAGTAACTAATTATTTGTAATTCTTGCTAATGAAAATATGACTCCTTATTACTTGGCCCAAAATAGCTTTCTCCCTGGTATGCTTTAAACAGAATACTTTAAAAAAGATTGCTTTCATCTTATTCCTGTCAATTTCTATTGTAATTTTCTCATTTTTGTCCTTCTTCCCTCAAGCTATTCATATTCTTCCCTAGTTTCAATTCGTCACTAACCAAAAGTCCCTGGACACACAAACTGTTCATAATTAGAAAACAGCCTCTTATGCAAATTAATATCTATTGTATTGGGTACCTCTTCTGGGATAAGAGCACTATTTCATGGGTGGCACAGGCAGAAACTGCAAAGCACAGCTAAATGCTTCCGGCGTTTCAGTCAAACAAGAAAGCATGCTCCTCTACTTTGTAGAGGAAACCACAGAGGTTTGCATTCACTTCTCACATATTTCATAAAGCATTACTGAAGACAGCAGCCTCACAATTTTTTAAATAATAGTTATGCTTATTAACATTATTAAAAATGCTCATGTAATAATATGCTCTTCCACCAGAACTTGGGAGAAGGGAAAGCCTTTACTTCTGGACACAACTCACTGTGATTAACCCTTCCTTCCCGACTCCTTTCTGAGCAACCCAGAATTAAAACTGTTTGGCAAATCCTGATTTTACAGGGAGACCATAAAGTTACAGAAAATCAGCTTATGTTAAATTTGCCTTAGAAAAAAAAAATAGCATTTTCAGACAACTTTAACTTCTCTGGCCTATTTTCTTCCAAGAAGAGAAGTAACTAGGACTGTCTGTTTACTCATCCTGTTCATTTTGCTTCACTGGAGTTACATGGATACAAACCAAACCAACTAACAGAGAAGTCACGTTGCCTGTACTTTTGGAACAGAAGGAAAGGTGGATTGGAGTCAAGAGATTTAAATTCAAGCCCAAAAGTTGTCCGTTTTACAACACAGTTACAGAGACAGAAGACAACACCAAATGACATAGCACACACACTGTTGCACCATTTTCATGATTCTTCCATGCTCTAATCTGGCAGACTTCAGCCTCCTCCTTTTCAAAAACCACACAGTGCACAAACAAATTTGTACTAAGAAGTTATCTCTGGGATAGGACTTCACTAAGAGATGGGGAACTGGAGCTGTATAACCACATCAGTACGCAGAATTAAGCTGCCCAGTGCCCGATACTCCAGCTACTGGCACAGCTGCTGCTACTGAACCCAGCAGACATGCAAGACAGTCCTCTGTTCACTTGCAGCACAAGAAAAAACATTTTTTTACATAGCAATTATACAGAATATAGATGCTCAGAGCCATCCCAGTTTCTAAAGAACTGCTTTTTGCTCAGTAAGTGAGTTTTGGATTTCTAGTGTGCTGTTTCACAAAAATGTGTTTTAACTGATTTACTTAAAACAGCATCGATATAATCTCAGATTTCACTTGGCCTACAAACTAATTATGTGAACCAGTATCAGATTTATGTCTCAGAAGCATTTTGCAAAACACATCGGAAAGTATGACAATGATGTCAGCAAATATGCATAAGTGATTTGATGTTATTTTTTTATACCTGATTTCACAAAGTATTTCATCAGAAGAAACTCTTTTTTCAAAATTAAGTCCCTTGGCAGGCAACCATAGAACTGTATTTCACCTGCTCAGAAAAACCTACTTTCTGTGCATGTTTGACCAAATCTACATATTAAGTTTTGCTGTGCACTGGGGAAATAAAAGATAGCTCTAAATGTATTGATACATGGCAAAAGTCGGATGTGTATAACAGGGAACACAGGTTGTTTTTAGGCCCAAGTTTTCAAGTACTAACAGGCTTTTCAATTGTAGCTTAGTTGACAACTGCAAAAACAACTTCTCTTACATTTCAAGTATGTAGTTCTGAAAGACTGTTACCAAAGTACTGTCATCTCTTTCTGATATAGGTACATATAACAATCACTGTGATTTAGATAAAGTACTCAGCCCAATCAAATTAAATAGGAACTCTGAACTCTTCTGCTGAGAACATCTATTCAATCACATCAGTGTGAATGACAGATAGTAACTAAGCTAAATCCTTTTTTCTTTATAAATAGCACTAAATCACTGCCATTTGCTTATTGGAAGAACAGGAAACCACCTGTTGTTCAGTCACTGCTAAGGGAACTGGAATTACAAAGTTCCTCTCCCATTTTGTCTCTCAGTGCAAGAAACTTTAAAGTTAAGAAATTAAACTTTTTCCTCCACTAAGACAGACAAGAAGTAATGAACTACCTCAAAGGGATTTTAGGGCAAGCATCATAAAAAAATTTCCGAACAGTCAGGACAGGTAAGCACTTGATGTAAGAAATTGTTATGGCAGGTCAGAACAGGGATACATCAAGTTATACCCTGTTCTCAAACACAGCCTGCATCAGAGGCACAAGGACAGGACAAACAGGTAGTGATAACTTTCCCAGGGCACTTGCCAGGTTTCCAGCAATCTGCAGTTAAGACATGCTGGTATCTTGTTTTTAATGGTCCTCAGAGGAATTTTCTTCCAAGTTTCTCAACTTGCTTTTCGTACTCACATAAATGCTTACCATCCTGAACATTCTCATCAAACACTTCCACAAGTTATCTACAGCTAATGGAAAAAAGAGTCTCTAAGGTTTCTGGGCCTTCTCTCCCATTAGTTCTCTTCATATCCCTTGGTTCACAGACAGCTAGACAATTTGTATATAGCTACAGGGTCTGTAGCTCTCTGGGGGAGAGAGGAACAGACAAATGATCCCTCAAGGCCCCTTCCAGTCCTACCTTCCTCTGTGACTCCTCCTTTGAGAATATTCCCTCATTTACAATACAAATAATTTTCTGCTAAAACTCAAGAATGTGCCTGGCCAGGAAAACCAAGATACTGTCATAAACATACCTTTGACACAAGATAACCAAAGCAACACAAACTATTCCAACTGAGAATGAAATCTAGTGTTAGAATATTTACAGCCTTATTCTCTTTGTAATTCCTTGCACACCTTAAGAGCACGTATTCCTGACTGCTGCACAAAGAGCTACCCACATGGGCACCAGGTCTTTATCCCTAATGGATAAAGTTAATCTATATGTAACCAATATAAATAGCTCAAATTGTTCCTTCCGGTATTACATTTCATTTCTTTACTGCATCTTTCTTCTGTTACCCCATGGTTTGGTTTAGTTCAGTCACCAACAGCTCTTCTGCCCTTATTACCCTAAATTACTTTGTAACTTGAAAGTGTTACCAGCAGGCCTTTTTATCCACTTGCTGGTCACTGATTAAATAGCTATACAGGTGTATCAAATACCACAGCACAAACAATTCTGACAGCAGCTAAGCTTCCTAATTAAATGACAATCAGCTGAACATCCCTACCTCCCAAAACAAAATTATTCTGCTTAATCAGAAGTTACCTTACTTGTGGTGCACATTTCTCTCCACTGCAGAGAGACTTGCCCAGAGCAACCTGGCCTAGTGGGACGTGCCCCTGCCCACGGCAGGGGGGTTGGAACTAGATGGACTTGAAGGTCCCTTCCAACCCAAATCTTTCTGTGATTCTGATTCATGATCTACTCGCCTGCTGACTGAACACTATTCACAGAATCACAGCATTGTCAGGGTTGGAAGAGACCTCTGGAGACCATCCAGTCCAACCCC
>VZRS01005494.1:98465-158838 GCA_013398055.1 Ifrita kowaldi
TATAAGTATGATTTTCTTTCTGGATTGTAAAAGAAGTTATAAGAAAACTGGCCATGGGCAAAGGAAGTCATCCATGTGGAGAAGTCAAGGAGAAGCTGCCTGGAAAGGTGCATTTATTCTTGCAATTGCCAGCTGTGAAAATGAAAATATCAGCAGTTTTACTGACATGGAGTCATGCAAATGATTGCCATGAACACTGCACTGAAGGAGAGCAGTGAAGTGTCTCTCCTGTGCACACCTGGCCAAGCGCTGGGAACTGCACCCATGCTTTTATTCACAGGGTATGTTGGTATGGCATTTAGTTACTAGCTGTTTCTCCAAATGAGAAAAAGGGGGTTGGCTTAGGGTCACAGTCCCACTGACTCACCTTCTGGAGCAGCCAGCAGAGCTGAAGGGGTGGAGAATGCCAGCGATGGGTATGGCCTCTTCACGGCCTATGGTGAATCTCATCTGCCATCTGTCGCCCCGCGGCTCGGCTTTGTTCAGCAGCAGAGGAGCCCTTCAGTCCTCACTGTGCTGAGCAATTGTTACTTCTCACCCCTGTCAGCTCTACAGAAACAAAGCGATGCTGGAGTGAACGGTTTTTATTCCCCACATATAATTAATCATCACTTAGTCTTGAGGAGCAGGCCACCTGTAAAATACAGCCCACTTATCCGTGGGAACTAGTTGATGTAAATATGACTTCCTTGATTTCCTACATTTTTCTGCTCCTGTGCTCACTGTGAAAAAATCCTAAATGCATTTGCAATCTGGAGCATGATTTCAAAGACATTGGGCTTCATACAGCCCATAGTTTAAGTTGGAGGTTACAGGATTGTTCTCACATATTGCTGAATATAGACCATGGTGTATGTGAAGACCAGCAATTAAGGGCTATGCTGTGTTTCTCTTGGATCATTAGAGCTGTCAGCCATTAGAAACTGATGGCTGCCCCTTCAGGGTGGAAGATTTTTGTAGATTTCAGATGTATTTCCCAACTGTGCTGCTGCTGCTGCCAAGGAGTTTACCTGTGCTTGCTTGCCCCTAGAAGACACTTGTACAGAGAATCCTGGGTGACCAGTTTCTAGACTGATCAGAAGTACATGTAGTTATTACTTGGGATGCTTTGAAGGAAATGTACTTCTGTGGTAGGCACAACTATCATGTTCCAGAAAGATTCCCTTTAGTGGAAAGATTGCCACATCTGCTTGAATGGCAGGAATCTGGGTTTGCCAGTTCAAAATCAGTTTTTAGCACAAATGAAGGTAGGATAAAAATGAGCAGAGGTTATTTACATGCTCAACCACCTGCACCCCATCCCTCTGTCAAAATTTGTTAAGACAGAGGTGGAGGGAAATGCAAGAAAACCATGTTTAATCTACTTATCCCAAGATTAGCTCTAAAGGGCTTCTCTTTCTGTCTCTGTGTTTAGTTGACAGTCTGTAGATGCTTACCTAATCCATGCAAGCTACCCCAATGCTTTGCTAAGCCCTCTGAGGAACTTTAGTCACTTGTGTGGCAGGGATGTCCTTTTTGAGCCCAGCTGGGCAATGTTCAACTCTAGGGACCTGTTTCAATTGTGAGCCTGATTACCCATATCCTCGTGTAACCTGCTATTCATGCTCTGTGCAATCACAGAACTGGGGACTGTTGCCTGCAGCACATTACCTGCTTTTAGACTTAGATAAGGAGGGGTAAGCATATAATTTGGGGCAATTCAAAGCTTTGGAGTGCTGTCTTTGAGGATGGCCTGACATAAGGAAAAGAGTGCTTCTGTGTGGGGCTTGAGGTTTCTGAAGTGAAAAATCACTGAAAGTGAAATAAGGAAACCAGGCTGAGCCTGTCACATGCATGGGTCAGGGGACAGCCTGAGGGGCACATCTGTAGTATATGCAAATTCTTAAGCACAAACCTAAGGCTGAGCTTTGGTCCAAAGTTGCTGATTGCTTATGTTATCAGCCTACATGCAGACAGTCCTGAAGTGAGATTTGGGGTGTTCTTTTGTGATCAGAGATGGAATTTGTAGATAGCATGAGTTCAGATTACTAGTATGGGTAGTGTGAGAACCAGTTGCTTGAGGAACAGGTATCCTGGTGGCAGTACTGGAGATTTATAGCTCATGGCCTCATAGATGCAGTCTGAAAATTGGCAAGGATCTGGGGAAGCCCAAAGGTCCATTGAGCCTGATAGCTTCACTCTACTTGTGATATGTTCTTACAGAATCACAGAATATGTTGAGTTGGAAGGGACCTACAAGGATCATCTAGTCCAACTCCTGGTCCTCCACAGGACCATCCCCATGAGTCACACCATGTGCCTAAGAGCATTGTCCAAATGTTTCTTGAACTTAGGCTTGGTGCTGTGACCGCTTCCTGGAGGAACCTGTCCCAGTGCCCAACCACCCTCTGTGTAAAGAACCTTTTCCTAATATCCAACCTAACCCTCCCCTGGCACGACTTGAGGCTGTTCCTCCCAGCTTGTCTCTGGGCACCGCAGAGAAGAGATCAGTGCCTGCCCCTCCTTGTCCCCTCTCAAGGAAGTTGTAGACTGTGATGAGGTATAAAGACAGGGCAGATATACAGAGAAGAAGTCTCATCAGTAATGAGCTGAAGACTGTATCTTAAGCTTAGATATGAGAGAAACTCATGCAGGAGAAGAGGTCAGAACTTGATGAAGGATGTAGCAGGATTTTCTGCCTTGCAACAGAACAAGCTAACCGGCAGCAGAGGTAGGGGACCTCCATCTATCAGAAGACAAAGCAAATAGTTGTAGGAGAGTTCAAACTTTGCAGGATGCCCTAATCCAAATCCATTTCTGAAAAGACACCTAAATTTTTACATTTTCCTTAAACAGAAATAAAAGAGTGGATTTGTTTTGGAATTTTGAACTAAAGTTATTCTTCTTGTGAAGTGTTTTCTGTTCTCTTTCCCCTGTGCCTTTTTTCCTTAAGCTATAAGCACTTTGGCTGAAGTTCTGGGGCACATGTGCCAAAAGGGACAGCAATCCAGAGTGCTCATCCAGGGGCTGATTGGGTGACAGAATCTCAGGATGTTACAGTATCCACATGCCAAGAGCATTTCTCAGAGCCGAACCAGGAGCACTTTCTGGATTGTCTTTAGACCCAGGGAAGTTTAGGAACACCCAGGTCCAGCGTTGAACAAAAAACTGGAGTTTTTGGCTAGGGAGAGCACTGGAGAAGAGTGGCTTGACAGACAGCTTTGTGTTTCAGAAGCTGATCAGTATGTGTTTGAAAAAACAAAATGCATGTTAAAGATGCAGACAATTCAGCAGTATTTTAACGCTGTTCCAGTTAAGTAATTTCCAGATATTTTATGACATGTGTGTGCTTTTTGACACAGAAATTGTTTTGCATTGATCTTCTTCATCACTATTGAAAGGCTTGAGTCTGATATATCCAGAAGTCATGCTTTCTTTAATGCAAACACATAAATTCTATTTTAAAAGGCTAATAATAACAACTATTTCATTGCACCTACTTTTCTTCGAATGTGGAACGAGCACACTTCATTTCATAGACTGCATATGCCAGCTACCTGAGGGTTGTCATTTATGTTACGCTATAAAAGGCACAGCACTTAGGGGGCTGTCAGTCAAGTCTGTAGGGAGAGAGATTTCAAGAATCTTTATTCCAACACTATCAAATAAAAAAATAAAATTTACATGACAACACCAAATACAGAGGCATCATATTTCATTTTATAGGGAAAGTGGTTTGGATTGAGCATAGAATTAGTAAAGGTGAATCAAAAGTAGCCAGAGATCTTTACTTGTAAAGCAGTGCCCTCTGTTTTGTTTCTTACCACAGCTTTCCTTCTCCATGAAAGAAGGTGTTACCCAGATTTTCACTGCACTTTGGATCACAGCCCCGCATCTGTTTCGTCTTTTCTTCACAGTATAAGGGTTGCTGGTTGGTTTTTTTTTCCCCACTGTTTATGGGTATCGTTGAGCACTGCAAGGCATTTTGGGGAACATTCTTTTCTGCAGTATTATGTTCCAACGCTGCCATAATTTATGTGCTTGGGTAGACCCCACTGAATTTACAAACAGTTCCCAGAAAGAAAGAGAACTTGTATGGATGTAATTTGGAGGCATCTGAAGATAGTTTTATCCCACACAAATGCCAGAGTCAGCCCAAAGAGATCTAAATGCAGTGTCTAGGCCTATATTTAGTTGGCAAGTGCTTTTAGACTATGTAATGTCTCTTTGTCGTTTGTCTACCATACGCTTTGCCTCCATATGTTTATCACTGTTGCTATTGCTGATTCAGTATTTCAATAATAGAATCATTTGGAGCTGTTCTTTCGACTAGGGTTTGCATCAGACTTTTTTGTCTCTGTATGGTTAGACTAATGTCATTGCTGATCCTAGCAGCATCTTTGAGTCAGAGCTGACATTATATCCAGAAGCTGTGCTTATGCTTCTAAATAAAAGAGGCCTAAGGACTGGCCTAGAGACAAAGTGACCTCGATCAATTCACATCAGCATTGATTAGGGCCTCCTTCCCTGTATAGCACAGCTGCTTGGAAGACCCTAAAATAGAACCAGAAATACAAATAATCTCCCTCATCTAGGCACAGAGCAGTAGTAGTTTTATCCCTTCATCACACAGAAGGAAATATATTGCTATTCCCATTACTGAACCTGTTCAGATTTATAAACGTTTCATTATTGATTCTTTTAGGGTCTGGATACAAACATGTATTCAGAATAAATAGGCGAAAACAGTAGTTTTTCAGATTGTGTGTGCTTCCCAAGATTCATTTGTAGACAGGGAGTAGACACTGTAAGTCCTGTCTGCCTCCCCAGATAACCAGAAAATACGTCTCAGAGCATGCCCTCCTGGGACAGCCTGAGGGATTGGCCATTCTACAGTTTGTGGATGCTGCTGGAGGTTATGAACTCCGTCTGTATCTTTGTCAGACTGCAAGCTCTCTTTTGTTTCGAAGGCTGGCATGTGTCTTCCTGTGGCCTCACATCTTTCCTGCTGGATTGAAATTCATGCAGGTGCACGGTGGTCAATGACCAAACACTGTCCCATAGATTGCTGTGGTTCCAGACACTTAAGTTAATCCTGCTGAGCAGACCACGTTGTGGAAGATGTGGTCACCTTGGCCACACACTAGTCTAACAGAAGATTGCATTCACCTTCTGAGAACTGGATGGGAGCTGAAAAGTTAGAGAATAGAAGTGGTCCTCTCAGTGTCTTTGGAGTTAAGGAAATGGCAGATCCAGCACCTTGCACTTTTCCATGCTTCTTGGAGATGTTCTAAAGAGGACCAAGTGGTTATTTAGAACTAAATTTCTTCTCCCCTCAAAATGGAACTGATGACTAAACTACCATCCAATTCAGAGCTGAAAAGGAAGCTTTAACTTTACTTTAATAGGCTTTGAACCAGTCTCTGAAATAATGAAGTACAAGAAATTATGATTGAAATTATTTCAGGTTTTAAAACAGCTGTAGCAGCAGAAGCTTCTGAGTCATCAGGGCTTCCACAGAAAAACCTAAAGAAATACATACAATGCATCTTTACCAGAAATAACAAGGAAAGAGAATGACAAATTGGATCTGGATTTAGGAAAAAGAAAGCACCTATCACTGCTCTTACTTTCTGACCATTATATTCAAATAACAAAGAAAACAATTTGCAGTTGTCTGCTGTAAAACTCTGCACAGAAACAAGCAAATCATGCGCCTGTATTGAATCCATGTCAAGCCCATAAAGTGTCCAGCAAAACCACCTATCTAACATATTGCAGATGTCTTACCCAGATGTTCTAAGTAAAGAACTAATCATTTTTGGCTTCTCTCTTACTGCAGCAACAAGGCACTACCTATAGTCTACCCTGTGGGTGCCAGGACTGAAAACCCAGTCAACATGACACCTGGAAGTTGTTCTGCTGCACAAGACCTTAATCCACAATAATCTTGTGTGGGTATGGCTGGAGAGGGAAGTAAGCATGGAAAGCTTCTTTAGCATTCACGCATCAGTGCAAGAGGTAACTAAATGCAGAAATAGTGCTCTGCTCTTGGAGAACTAATCTGGCACCTGGAAAGTAGTTTTACTTACAGGTGTTTTATGCCTGCCTGGAGAACTTGTCAGACGCTGACCACTTTGAGCCAAGTTCCAACTCTTGCTCTGCCATCTTCAACCTTCAAAGAATGCACTTAAGAGGGTAAATGATACAGTCTGGAGCTCACTCATGAAGTAGCACACATAATTGAGATTATTATAAGGATCAGTAGAAACTGTCTGAATCATCACCTCCTTACATGTGAGAATCTATTACTGCATGTCAGCCTAAATCTGAACATCTGCAGCAAGCAACTGTATTTCTCATATTATGATAACTCTGTTTCTAAATGGGAGGTGAAACAGGGGAGAGAAAGTTTGCAGATTTTGAGGGGGAAAAGAGATGGAAACTCCAAATTCTGTGATCACAGTCACAAGCTGACTGATTTATTTATTTATTGATGACATAAGTCATGTGTCATTTATAATGTGCTGCCACAATCCAGCCGGACATGGTTGGCTGGCAGCAAATTATCCTGAACCTTGTGGAGGTAAGTAGGCTCCAGCATAATTTAAAGATGCCAGACATTTTGTCTCTTTGGCCAAGCCTTCTCAGTCATTTATAAAGTTACATGGAAAGGTCAATCTGTACTTATAGATACAATATGATTTAACCAGATTACATTATTTCTGTTTACTTAAAAAATAAATAATTTTTTAAAAGCACAGCAAAATAAATAAGCTTGTTAAATATCTCTTGGGAAAGGACTTCACTGTCCCCGGGATGCGACTGCTAGTTTTCCACTCTTCTGAACGCATTAAAAAAGTTAATCAAACTGGAATTTCAGTAAGAGTTTCTGTTGGAATACAGAGATTCTGAGCAAATATAGTTTTCTAAATGCAAGAAGCCTTCAGAAAAAAGTCTGTTTCAGACTGAAGTAGTCGGGGAAAATATGATAGTATTCAAAATAAAAAATACAATTTCAAACACTAAAAAAAAAAGGGGAGATGAGTCAACTATGTGTAACTCTTTTGTTGCATGAAATTAAATGAGGAATTATTTGGTAAAGTGCATTCAGGATAGTGCTCAGATCACACTTTAAACCCCTTATTGGAGCCTGCAAATAATTGCTATTGCAATGAGGAACAGGCTTGGGGAAGAAAAATTTGTTTTGCCTTTTTCTGTTTTAAATTTTCTGCAAATGATACATAGTTGAATTATTACTTTAAATTTCTTGTTTAGGTTTATTGAAAGAGGTTTTTTCACTCTAAGGGCATATGATTGTTAAGCACCTTCTAACTATTTTGAGAATGTTTGCAAACAGATGTTGGTCTTCATATTTTTTCTCAAATTAATGCAAATATTTGATGTACGAAATTTGAATAGTTTGAAATTTTGAGAAGAATCAATTGTCTTCTCATGTTCATGCTGGAAATTAGATGATAAATGTTTTGCATCTTTACTCCAGTATTAGAACAAATCTAGCAAAATAAATCAACATATCTGAATTAGTCTTCTCCTTTCAAATATTAGAAGACTTTCACAAATTCTCAAACCTTCTATGCAATATTCAGTTAATCTCTCAATTAAGGTTTAATTTTAGATGATGGTGTGTTTTAGCTGATAGGATACATAGAACAGCTTATCACTATCACTGAGTAGTGGCAGTGCTGTTACTGGTCAGGAACATGGTATTCAGAAAACTGTAAAATTTAGGAATCTTCAGAAGTCAAGGTCAGTAGAATGTAACGGGGAAGATTATAAGAAAATTGAATGTAAATAGCACTGCATTTTTTGAACCTGGACATATTTGCAAAAATGGGAGGATTCCGTTCTCTTGAAATTAATTTTAGAAATGAGCCAAGGCCAGGATTGTCCTGCCATATATCTTTAAAGAACTTCTTACCTGGTGAACAAAGCTGTTGCCATTAATGGCACACTTTACAATGCCATGCACCACAAGAAGGAATTTCAAAACCAGGTCCTAAGAATTTCCATGATCAATTAATGGAATTTTTTCAGGCCAGGGACTTTCAGCTTGAGGTAGAAGATGGCAGCTCTGCCACGCTGAGGGACCATCCTCAGGAGCCCTGGAGATTGGCCTTTTCCCCTGTGATGCCTGCCTTACTAGCAGAGTCATCAGGTGCTTTGTCAGGATGGCAAGCACACGAATGATTAAACATTAAATTCTACCTACCTTTTGTGGATGCTGGCCAATAGGTAGTTGAGTTGCAATATGAGGTTATGCACATGCAGCTTGCAGCCTTTTTAAACCCTGTTGAAGATGTCTGAACAAGCTGACCCAAAAGAGGAGCTGTAAAAGGGAGTGGGCAGGGAAATATCTTCTTTTTACTTAAAAATATGCTCCTTAAACCAAAATATGTAGTGTTTGTTTATGCTAAAACAAGATCATATCCATAAATCAAAGAAAAGAATAAAAATAGTAATTAATATTCTCTCTTTTGTACCTATTCTGTGTTTGCTTTATAATTTGTAGCAGATGGAAGCCAAATGTTTTCAAAGAATCACAACTAATTTCATAATAAGATGGTTCATCTTTTCAAAATAACTTTTCCTTAGAATGCCAGTTGTCCTTTTGATTTTAATCTATAAAAACATTACTGTTGGAATATGATAATATTTTTAGTAGCTCCAAGTGAATCTACATTCTTAAGCCTTCTTCCATAATCCATGTCTGAAGATTCTTCCTTTTCACACCGCCATCGCATTGTTTTACTTGTCTTTGGAAAAATCTAGAAACCTTTATGCCACAGCAATATTCTCACTGTCTGCTAACAAGCTGTTATGGTTCTATTTGTGATAGCTTTTCTTGATTTAGAACAAAATCTGTTTTTTTAAATTTATTTTATTGCATGGGCATATATATTACATTATGAGTAATTATAACACAAACAAAAAAAGAAGTCTGTCTTTTTTCTTAGTTAAGATTTAAAGAATTTCTAAGTCAATATTTAAAGAAATGGAAGTGAAGATATGGAAAGAAAATAAACAGAAATGAGTAAAGTAGAACAGAGAAGGACGTTGACAAAAGATGCTTTCTCTTAAGTGACAATTCCAAATGTTCATTTAGGTGTAAAAATAAATGGATGATTATGATGGGACAGAACTCCGTGGCAGAAAGGAAGCTATAGTATGTGTCCAAAATACCTAAATAAACAAGACTGACCATAAAAGCTCTTATTCTTAAATGCACAGGAAAAAATTCTTAAATAAATCCTTAGGTTGCTTAATCAAGGGTTCAAAGCATCTAATAGAAAAAACACCAAATACAGATGACTTGTTTTTAATTAAAAAATGCAACTCAACATTTCAAGTGGCAAGATTATTTTAAAATTTCCAACTGTGGTCTATCCTGGGCTTTCCTCAAGTAAATATCTAGAAAAACTTCTGAAGAATCCCCAGAAGAATAAGTATATTCACATAATGAATTTCTGGGATAGCTTATAGGGTAAGTAGGCTACCACTGCAGAGAAAACATTCTTTCTTGGAAAGCCTTTAATACATCACTGTTGCTGGGAGTAGTCCTGGTATGTCAGTGCCATTGTAACAGAGACAGCTCCTACCTCTTAAAGATAGGTGAGGAGAAAGTCAGACAAGTTGAACAAATGTCTCTATAGATAGGAAAATTGTTTGAGAAATTTTTATACATGTAATCTCTGAAAGAAAATTTACTAACTAGCCCATTACGATGATTTCAGAAATTTGTCCAGGAATTTTTCTAGAAATTGAGTATACAGTTTTTGAATGGTGGCTATAATGGAGGAATGGCTTATAACAAGTAGTTTTGAAGCAAAGACATGCTTTCTCTTACTTTAGTAACAGAGAAGAATGGCTGATGTTAATGTAATTCCATGTCAAAAGTACAAACCAATGTACAGATCAGGAAGTAGGTAATGCTACTGTTAAGTTGTGAAGGAAGGTACATCACGTGTACTATGCACTTCACATTTTATGATGCCAGAAGTTAAATGCATAATATAAAATTTGCAGGAGCTGAACTATATGATAATTATGATAATTGGGGACATTTCTCTCCAGGGAGTGAGCTCTAATAGTTAAGGAGTGACTTGATGTTAAAATAAAAATCTCACTATGCGTGGATTAATTAAATAAAAAGTATCCAGAAGGTTTATTGCATAGTAGCAAGGAACATGATTTGTACTTTCTATGGGTCACAGTATGCATTTATTAAAAACTGTATCTCTGTTTACTGGAAGTTAAGATGGTAACGGGACATACCCTTTCATCTGAAAACTATAACTATGGAAATGAACACCTAGGTGGGAAGATGTATGTTGTCTATAACAGCAGCAAACCCATGCTTTGTGGTGGTTCCATTTCCATTTCTGATAGCCATGAGAAGCAATCCTTGCCTCACTTGCCTCATCAACAAATGTAACTCAGGCTAACAGCAGCACACACGGGCAAGGTATTGCTCTTCAGAGGTGTGTCAGAGACTGCCTTGGAGTTCTGAGGGTGAATGAAGTGATCCAATTCATCATCCCCTCTCTCAGTGTCTCCAAACCTTTGGAGAATGCTTCACATCTGGTCCTGAATTTGTGAAGGGGGCAAGTATGTCTTCAGCTGGGAAGTGCTTAAACTAAGCAAAGTAAGCAAAGCATTCTGGGGCCCTGTTCTGGCCCTAAGGCCACCTGTCACAGAGTGGCTTGCAACTGCACTAATAAAGTCTTACCCTTCAGCAAAGGGCATCCACATCCACACCACCTGTTGGAAGTGGTGCCAGGGCTGTACTAATTCTTGAACTATGACTGGTGAAGTCCTGTATGGCACAGACCAAAGCTGTGCTTGTAACTGTTCCAACTATTCTAAATTATTCTGACTGTAATTTTACAATATAGATGATTGACTTCGCTTAACCAAGAACTTTGCCTGGCACTGTTAAACTTAGCAGTATATAACCCTAGAGATTGGATCAGTAAGAGAGTACCAAGATTCACATAGACATAGGCCAAGGAGTCTGATTTCTATGCCCTGGCTTCAGGACATTTAGGAGAAAACCTCTACTGATTTTAAGATTCACGATGACACTGAGGTCCCTGTGCACAGGTATTGCCTCTGCTTGGAGATATTGTCCACATGCTGCAGGCTGGGTGGCCTGGGCTTAGAAGGGGATGACAGTCTCCCTTGAAGAGCTGAGGTGGTTAACATTAAATTAGGTGACATTTGCCCTGAGCTGTGGGGAGATGTGTGACAACACACATTTCCAGAGCTCACCCTATTCAGATGAGATCCATGCTAATTTCTCAGTGTGCAGCTACTACACACTTTTAATCTTGGGTTCAATCCTTTTATCAGTATATGTGAGCAGAATACTATAGATTTAGAATTAGATCAATTAAGCTGTTTCTCCTCAGGAACCTATGTTTTTTGATCAATGCTGAGTTACCTTGGGTAGCAGGTCAGAGTGTTTTCCTCTTGAGCTTTGGGCTGAGAATATTGCTCTAGCTTTTAGATTCTGAATGTACTAGGTGATGTTTTGAGTTAAAAAGGGGGTTTTTCAGAGCCTTGTTGTCAGGTCTAGAAGAACAACCAGCTTCTGAAGTCTATAAGGACAGACTCAAACAAAAATAGCCTAGACAAACCAGTTGGTACAGAGAATGGTTTCCAAAATCAGGGTAACTCCTCTGAAATTTACCCCCTTCAAGGCTTCTCCCTTTTAAAGAAGAGACTTCTAGCACAAGTCCCTCTGCCTGTTTTGCCTGATGCAGTGTGACACGAGGCAAGCAGTTTAAATGCCAAGGAAGTTGATCTGATGAGCACAGACTGACATGAAAAAGAAAACCCAAGTGGTTTTATTCTGAAATCATGTTCTTAACTGACTCATCAAAATTATTTTTGTTTTGTTATGTTAGAGGAATATGATGATGACATAGGGGTGAAGCCTGTTTCTCCTAAGCAGCCTACCCATGGTATTTGTTTGTTGTCTTTGTAAGTACATTCTATTAACGACAGATATTTTTACTATGTAGATGATGCAATGTTAGAAGCTGCTTTCCACACAGTTTAATCTGAGATGGTGTGCCATAACATTGCTTACATTGATATGAATACTACTTGAGCTTACAGTGTCAGAGATAGCTATCTCAACAGGATAGTAAAACAGCTGATTACTTCCTGAAGCACCTCTTTAAATCAGGAATCCTCACAATAAAATGCCTTTAAAAAATCCTTTTAATATTAGAGCATTCAATAGCTAATCACCTTCAAAAACTGTAGGTACCATGGTAAAAGGAGGAAAATGTCCTTCCTCTTTCCACAGGTACTTCGTCCTTGTTTGAGATTTAAATGCAGCTTTGGTTTATTATTTTTAAATGCCTTAATTTAATAATTAATTCAAAAAGATTTTTTTGCGAAGTCAAGTAGAAAATAAGAATGCTGAGCCTCCTCTCAGTCTAGACTGCTATTTTTTGTGTACAGAGGCAAAATGTTTGATGTCATTCCTGAATAATGTTCAGCAATGTTTTATCCATCAGAGTTATCCAAATACAAGCAAAGGGCAACTCCATATTTCAGTGACCTGACTAGTCCCTTTGTTGAATGGCCAGCTCCACTTAGCTGCAGATGATCATATGATATAAAAGTATAAGACATCACAAAAAAAGGTGCTGTAAGCTCTGGAATCTATTTTTGCAGTCCGTGCTCATATTTTCTATTACACAGGATCTTGTCCTCAGTAGAAAAGTTCCAAAAGTTTACATCAATTAGTTTTATTTGATCTATGTAAGCTAGAAAAAAATCCCTGACACTTTGAATCCAGTTCAAGCTTGTTTAGATTAACTTCTCTTAATTAGCAACCTAAATGAAAACAAAGCAAGGGTAAAATCACTTCCTATGCACCACTGATGGATGTGTCTTCAGTGAAGAGTTAACATGAATTATCCGTGCTTGAATTACTCTGTTTGTATAAGCTCTGTTTGCATGAAAGCAACCACACTGTGAAATAACACTAGAGTTTGTTTTGTCCACGCTATGCTTGTATGTAATACTAACAGTTGTGGATGGGCATCCTATGGATTTCTTTACTGGAGCAAGCCACAAAACAAAACAAAACAAAGCATCCCCAGTTAATTGTTTATAAGAAAAGGCCGACCCCTTTAGATGAGCAGAAGGCACTGAAGGACTGTATACCCTTGAAGTTTTCCCATGGAGCAAACATATGTCCCTGCTACAGGGAGATCAATTGTCAGACTGCATCCATTAGCGGGCCAGCCAGTTAGCGCCACAAGCTTCACCATGCTGAAGTTGGGATCCTGGATAAACTTGGGCAACATTAAGGCTCAAGCTAGCTTTGCAGAGATTGTATTGTATTTGGGATTTGCACTCCTGCACAGTAAGATGCAGATCTAACATAGCAGGATTTCCTTATATTGCTCAGATCTGCTTAGTGACAATAATATGTCAGATTGAGGATGAGCTTGCCTGGTGCACTGTGTCTGCACCTTCTTTTGAGGTCGTGTGCCTGCTCAGAGTAGTCTGCATATTTTCCTGAGCCTTTTTCTGTGATATACCCCATTCCATCTATCCTCTGATGTATGTATAAAACTTAGTCATTACACTAAAGATGTATTTTCTCTACTCCAAAGTTAGAAAATAAGAAAAAAGGTAACAGTTTTCGGGACAGGTTACTGAGAGTGGTAGTTCACTGTTGAGGTAAATTGAAAATATTAGCCAGATATTCCAAATAAAATATCTATGTCTGGGAATCAAAATCCATTTTAGATTACTTAAATGAATGGCCTGACTTTTGGAGGTGCTAAGTTGATCCAAAGTCAGAATGTTTTCCATCCTCAAAAATCTGCCCAATTGCTTTCATGTCTCTCTGTGGAATTTAGTCACCCAAGTTTGACAGTTTTGGCTCTAAGGTTTAACTTGACTGAAAACAAACTGGCTTCAAAACTGTAGGGGAGGTTAGCAGCAGCTGCTCAAACCTATGTATCCAAGAAAGAAAATCTTAAAATGTCAAATGGATTTCTTCTCATGAAGTCAACCAGCAATAAACAGGAACAGAAACATACCTGGAAGGGTAAAACTAGACCTCAGTCTTCTATGTCTTGCTCAGATGGTGTTTCTGAGCAACCCTGCCCAGGGTCAGGGCTCAGGTGGACTGTTGTTCAGGAACCTGAGGCTTGTCACTTTCATAACAACATCTATGATTTAGATACTGCTCTCTTCAGTTCTCAGTGGAGGAGCTGTGAGCTGGCACAATTATAATCTCCATATCGTTCCTTTTCAAAATAAATGAATAATCTTGCAGGAAACAAGAGCTGCCCGGGCTGTGGCAGACGGGTAGAGAACTGCTGTAAGATGTTTGCAATGCTTTGTGCATCTATGGATAAAATGAAGGTAGACAGAAGAAGGTAGTTAGGAAACTTTCCAATTGAACTTGAAACCCAAACTGAAACTCAAAAGCTGAGACCAGAATTAGTGAACCTTTTGGTTTTAAGTATTTGAAATTCTAGCATAAAATTATCTTTCAGTGATGGAAAAAAAATAGAAATTAATATCGAAATGATTCTGCATTCAAGAAGTGCAAATCTGTCTTCAAGTTCATTTAGCAAAGTGACATTTAAATTACTATGAAGAATTGTGTGTGCTATATATTATTTGTAATTTCATAAAACGTTGGGATGAGATTGTCCTGGGATCAGCATATGATTAAACTGATTATATACCTTATATACATGGTATGCTTCTTTTTCAGTCACAATCAAAATAAAACCTACTTTTATTAATATAATAATTTAGATGTCGTAACTGAAATCTCAGTTAAATATTTTTTAATTTCTATTCACAGCCTTTAATTCTCTATTAACACGCTCATTCGTCTCACCTAAAAAAAATTCTACTTTTCCCATCACCACGATGGCTGACATCTGCTGGAATGACCCCCTGCCCCTCACAGCAAAGCACTGCTATGTAGAAATGGACGACAGACAGATGCTCTTCTCCTCATTCTAAAGAACTTTAGAAATACGGATGGGTGCAGAAGAGGGCACCAAATACTAACTGTCAAAGCAGACACTGTTTTTCTCTCCTTAACACCCATGCTGAGTATTTTTCTTTTCCTCACTCCCAGCCTCCATATATGCATATGTGTCTTAATACTCAAAATAAATCTTACTATTTTATTTTGAGTCCAGGAACACTTTCATCCAATTTCCTTCAGGCCTGTTGATCTTCCTTTTTTTGCTGTGAAAACAAGGGTGCGAGTAGCAGAAAACTAAAGAATATGCTACTGCAACCCACGCTGGCGCTCTGTGTCTCTCCTGACTGCCATCTTTAAGCTCAGGCAGCAGAGGTTAAAGTCACTAAGATCAGAAACCCACGTTTCAGTTCCTGCTACACTTGCTGTGCCACCCTGGGTGTTGTACAGGGAGGACTTGTAACGTAATGTGGAGATTGCATAGTTAAAATTACCTCAGGAAATTCCAAAATTAAGATTTCTAGTGTGATATGTTAATGGGACTATATTACACAGATAGCACCTTCTGCATTACTATTGCTTTTATCGTTAAGGCTTATTATCTATCACACATTCATTCTGACCCAGTTCTTCAAAATCCATTGAAGTCAAAATAGTCAAGGTTTCATAACTGCAATATAGGGGTAATTGAAGAATTACATGCTGATGATAAGGTGCAGGGACAGGGCAGAAGGCAGAAATGATAACTTTACCTAAATCTAGCATTCCTGTTGTCCCAGGACCATGGAATCAAACTCCTCCATCATTGTTCTCTTCTCTTGTAGATGTAGTTTGCACATTTTTCCTACATTATGTCTGAATATCTGTAGCCTGGTCCATACATAACTCCCATGGAAAACAGGAATTCCAAATTAAAATCCTTTTGGAGTTGGGCAAGAGTAGTTTTCTTCAGTAGAGCACTGAACTATGTGGGAGCTAAATGCCCAGCTAGTGATGTATGAGAGCAAAGCTCTTGAGCGTGTACTGAAGAATGCTTTGTTTTGGTGTCTAGGAAACTTTGTGGCTGAAAGCAAGGGCAGTGGTTGATATTGGACATATGAAAGCCAATTATGCTGTGCTTGTTCAGAGACTTGGGAAACAAGCAGAGCATAATTGAGTTGGTGTGAAAGATCTGAAAAAATTATGAATCAGCGAATAAAGAAAATATTATAAGTATATGTATTACTTTACTGACAGTAGAATATTCTGGACATACAATATGTTGAACAATTTGTTTTTGTTTATTTGTCTTTAAGACTATCTGCTAATAATATATGAGCCCAAAGAGACATGGAAAAATTTATCCACACATTTCCATACATGGGATAGGAATCTGTACAATACCCTTTCATCAGAGCTGTGTATCACTATGCACACTCATAACTCAAGCTTTGCAAAAGCTTTGGAAGCAACATGAGTGCTAGTAGCTCAAAGTCAGGGTCTCTAAAAATCTAGAAATGGTATAAAATGGAGACTCCTCTGTATACTGACGGTGATGCTCAGACCACCAATGCTAAAAACTTTAACAAGAAGTAGCTGTCTGTGTGTGTTAATAGCAGGTACTCCTTTATCAGGTCACTGAGGGATTTCTTAGGGCCTATTCCAGGTTTGAGAAGGGAAAGGAGTCTTGGATCACAGCCGAATCATGGAAAGCTGAGTGCCACAAAAATATATTTTGACTTCTACTGAAAAAATAATTCCTCTAGACTTCATATTGACTTAATGTTTTTGCTTCTCTCTTCTGGTTTCCATCTTGGTTCCTGATATAAACTGCTTGTTTCCAGTTTCCACTGCCTAGTATTTTTTTGAATTTTGCATCCTTGTCCCATGAAACCACAGTTATTACCCACTTATTGCACTTCCAAATAAGTACTTTCACCCATTTGCTCATCTTTCTCTTGGGAAGAACTCCCAGCAGATGTCTGTAAACTTACCTCATTCCCTGCTTTAAAAGTATCTCAAGGCCTGCAACACGTATAGCAACAGTCAGGCTGCTGGCCATGATGCTGAGCAATGTCAGCTCTCTCTTTCTTTATGTTTCTCTCCTAGTGTCCGTGTTCTCAATGCTGTCTCTAGTTTCATACTTAGACTGCCTCTTCTTTCAGGCAAGAGGACCTTTTATGAGTTACTGGTGCAGCACCTTTTCTTGCAGTAAAATGTGGGCTCCAGGTGAGACTATAAATCAACACACTGGGGCTGATTGTCTTAGGCAATCACTGTATTCACCTGTGCAGATTGTCTGTCAATTCCTCTACTGTATCTTCAGGATGCTGGTAGACTAGAAAAGGGATAGTTCAGGTGGTCCTTCTGACCCAAACTGCTGTACAAAGGATTCTTCAGAGCAGATGGAAGTGAAGGCTGAGTCAGGTCAGGTCCCACTTTCTCACTGTTACATTGGTCCTTTGGTCTGCAAGGAAAATTAAAGCTGCCTTCCACAGCTTTTATTTGGAAGCCTCTGCCTGGCGATCTGCCCCATCTGCTCCATCCAGGCAGTTAATCAAGCCTGTTGTACTTAAACCATTGATCCCTACTCTGAGAAACACCAGAGAAGAATAGACTTTAACTAAATCTTTCAGTAGCACCCTCTCCCCTTATTTTTCTCCCTCCTTCCCATTGTTTTGAAGTCACGTCACTTTTTGTTTGCTGGAGGAAGATTAAACAAAGGAAGCCACCAGCAGCGCTGAGGTTTTTTGCCGCACGTGTTGTCTGTATCACTCGGGCAGCCTTCCAGCAGGTATGCCCATGCAGCTGCAGAGCCATTCACTGCCGAGCCATAAAACTGCTGGCAGGTCTCACCATCTGTGAGGAAGACTGTGTGAGAACTTCCCTCTCTTACTGGATGGCTTTCAAGACAAATGTCAGTGCTGACCCCATTAAGATAACCAACATTTGAGAAATGGCCTAATGTATTGCAAGGCTGTTCTCTTTCTCTGTCCTGGTAGCGTGAGTCATGAAGTTTTGCAGATGTTCTGACATCAAAAAATACTTGAATGGCTATGACATTTTAACACCGTGAAACACTAAGCAATTGTGAAACTCTTCCCATTGAGCATCTGACAATATAGCAAAGATTAGGGTGGGAAATTGTGGAATTTTAAGGTATGCTGCTAGCAGTACAGGAAAGAAAATTGGAGAGAGAAGAAAAGCAAAACCAGCCCAAGAGATAGCATTCAGAACCTTGTTTGGTAGCCTGGCACAGCCTCTGGAAAAAAAGAGCAGTGCCTCTGTATATCTAGTCCATCCTCCACACATTTCAGCCTTACTGTTTACCAAATAAAAAGCCATTGCCAATAACTCTCCTGTCCAACAGTGTATGAATTTAATTTCTAGCTGATTATGAAAGATATTGAAATAAAAGTCACTTGAAATGGTACCTGACTGTTGCAATGCAAGTACCTGTAGCTAAGGCCAGGGCCTCCCTACAAGTTATTGTTTCAAGTACCTCATAATCATATAAAGCAAAAAGATATATTTCTTCTCTGGCTGATCAGTATTCAGATTACAAACACTGTTACCCAAACATCTTGCTTTTTATGAGAAAAAGTACATTTGAAAAGCTAAGTCATTTTATACAAAGAAACAAGTTGGAAAGGAAAAGAAGCTTAACTGGTATAAGTTTCATCTGCAGCCATAATCAATGTGGACAAGGAGAAATAACCACTAGGCTCCTACTTCAAGGCCACAAAAATCAGTGAGACATCTTCCCTTGCCTTCAGTGGGTCTTGAATCATATCCCAAAAGATGGCCGCTGACTTGACAAAGATAGTTACTAGCCTTTTGTTCAGTTTAATGATGCTTAATGAACATGACTAAGGCATGTTTGAGCAGTCCTAGGATGGCGTGAGCAGTAGCATGATTTAAAGAGGCAGAAGTTATCTGGCATTTTTTAAAGATTAGCTCACACCCTTCAAAGTTTTTAATCCAGATGCAGCTAGCTGTTATGGTTGTGTTAGCCATCTGGTACTATAGTCTTTGGCTGAAAACAGAAGCAATATGTATCACCACTGCTTTTTGTTTCCAGGAAAAAGGAACGCTGTTTTTATGATCATCCATTCATTTGGTATCAAGCACATTTCACACATGAGTTAACTGGAGACCTGCAGTTGATATATTCTGTGGTAAGAAGAAGGGCTTTTTATGGCTGATGGTAGAAACAGAGATGCAAAGGGGAAGGTTGCAGTTTCAGAGTAACTGAATATAATATCATTGGGTTTTTAGCTTTCCCTTCATAAAAAGATTCTTTATTTAGTGACGCATTGTCTCAAATAACAAAAGGGTTTGCACTTTCTGGTTTTGCAGTTCAAAGCAAATAACATCTTCAGCTATATTTTGCTAAGCATAAAAACATTTGTAAGTGCCTCCCACTAACCTTCCCAGCAAACTACAACTTGATTTTATATACTTACTCACTTGAAAACATTTTATTTTGTTCAAATAACAGATGCATGCAAAAAAATTACCAGCAGTAGAGAGCAGGAAGGAAACTGCAAAGGCAAAGGACATGGTGACTGCTTAAAAATGTTATTCTTGGTACACAGCAGTACCAAATTACATCACCCAAGGGAACCTCCTGACTTCTCATTGCAGGGGGTTGAACTAGATGACCTTTTAAGGTCCTTTGCAACCAAACCCTTCTATGATTCTGTGATTCTCTCCAAGGAGACACAAAGTCTTTTCGAGAATAAAAGGAACGCTGCTGCCACACCATGCAGTAAAGGACACTAAGGGCTCCTGTATTGTCCATATCCTGGAGACAGGAGTAGAGTTGGAGCACATCTGTTACCTCAGGTTTCTCTATGTCTCCTAGAAAAACAACTAGCACTCCAAAGGATGGAAGAAGATAACAAATCCTGGGTTCATAGTTAGTGACTTTGTTTGACCAATGCACAAAGTCAGGAAGCGGTACAGCCCAGCAAGCACACTCAGCTATGGCCTACCTGACAGCAGTTGCATCCGCTTTTTGAAGAATACAGCTCACCTTCCTGACAGGTTGCCATTAAAAATGCCTCCACTATTTCAATGAAACAAACCCTTATTTCTGCCAGGCTGATGTGTGGGTCCCTTCTCTCCTCTCAGTTACACCTGAGCTGACCTGCACTGCTCTCAATAGAGAGGCTCACTTCTATGACTTGGCTCCCAACAAGCTGGCTAGCAAGGAGATTTTCCCTGTGCCATGCCTTCTGTATCTGCACAAGAAATTTCGCATACCCAGGCATGTAACAAGATACCTGTCAGCATTTACTGCCTGGCAATTTTACTCTAGGGCTATTGATGACCAGGAGATACCTAGGGGGGCCACGTGGCCTTTTCCTGTGCTGCCCCTCAGCTAAAGATGGTCCTGCATCCTACAGTGTTCAAACACCCATCTTTACCTTACGCACATCATCCAGCTATTGCATATTTTAGGTACCTGTCATCTCAGTATCTAAATCCCAAAAGAACAACTTAAGCAACTGAGGGGAGGCTGGAACTGGGGGCAGATTTCAGTGGAAGCTACTCATCTAACCTGCTGAGATGTCTGGAGCACTTCCACCAAGGTATATATATCTAAGTACTTGAATAGCTTAAAGGATCCAGGCTTAAGTGCTGATGTGGCTGTTGAAAATGGCTCCTACATCACTTATGCTTTATTGAAAAAAATTAACTGTTAAATACAGAGAAGCTTCAGAAATGCTGCAAATGTATATATATATACACACACATAGAGCAACAGCAAGTTATACCAACTAGTCTAGCCACTCACATGTCTGCAAGAATAAACAGATCAGGAGGCCTGGATTCCTTGGTCCAATAACACAGATTCCTAAAAACCCACTGGAAAAATATTTTAAGTGATAGGAGCTAACATTAAAACAACGGGAATTTACTCTTGGGATTAGAAGGGTCCACCTCATTGCAGGCAGATTAGCAGGCAACAGGAGTCACTCTGTTTGTTAAGATCTAGTAAGACATTCTGTTTTTTAATAGGTCTAGCTTTATAAATCTGGGGTTCAAAATGGTCTTGGGAAGTGTTCTGCATGGGCAAGCTCTGCTAAGGCTGAAACACCTTAGCTATCTATGCCTTTGCTTCTCAGAAACGGAGAGCTGCAGCACAGAGGAGGGTAAGTGCTGCTCTTTGCCATTTGCCGACTGCCCACTCACAGTCCAGCTGACTGCCATGCAGACAGGCTCTCTGGCATGTCTGAACATCCCGAGGAATATGGCTTTCCATATGATCTGAAACACCATGTGGCAGCCGTGCTTGCAATCCTGCAGTTGGCGCAGCAGGCAGGGTTGATCTTGAGGGCAGACTTTGGCAGGCAGGAGAGACATCCCCTGGAGGGAACCTCCATGTGTTTCATTGAGAAGGGAGCTGGCAAGCACGGCTTTTACACAGTCTTGCTACTGCCATTTACACTTGGTGAACAGTGAGGGTCAGGCTGCCTGCTTGTGGTGTACCTGCAGTCCTAAAACATCATATTTTCTTTGCTATTTTTCTGTCTGTGTCCATATTTGTGTTGTGTGAGTCCACTGTTCCTGCCTGAAGAACAGTGCTTGTGGTATCAGGATTGGAAGGAATCCCCAGCCTGTCCTCTGACAGAGTTGGAAACCTCCTCTCACGACTGCCTGTGTTTTGCACTTAAGCGAAGCAACAGCTAAATCTTGTGCCTCATCCTCTAAGTGCCCATCAGTTTTTCTGTCTCTGGAAACAGCATCACTGGCAATTTAAAAAGGAAGAAAGGGGAAAGAAAAGAATAAGTGAAGAAATGAGCAATGTCCAAAGGAAGTAAGGAAAGTAACGGCATAAGGGGAGGCAGCGGGTGAGCTCCTCTGCCCTGCTCTGCTCAGGGCCTCATCCATCCTCCCACCGCTATAGATTGGCATAGGAATGTGATGGGGAGACAGACACATTTTGAGGCTAATATACATCCTCCATCCTCCCCATCACAGCTGCATCTGGCCCTGCGGTGGGTTATCCTCTCTCTCCAAATGTTCAAGTCATTATCAGTTTGACAAATCCAATATATATAGAAAGATCTCCAGGCAAAATCTGTATTTCCAGAAAACGAGATTCCTATACCATCTGCAGCTAATTGTTTCATACCATATTCATCTCAGGCCTGCTGAGCCCACTCTAGGCCTGCTGAGCCCATCACTTACCCTGGTTTTACACAGGAGGAGCTCCACTGTCTTCAGTGGATTAATGCAATTAACACTTTTGTGTATGAGACCAGAATTCAGGGATGAAGGAGCATCCACCACTGCCTCAGATCAACCTCGTCACCACCTTAACATTGACAGGCATGTTCTTTGGTGGTGGGCAATGAGTGTGGTTTTCAGGGGAAAGGGAGAGGAGGCAGCCAGCCAAAACTGGCTGTGGTGAGGAGGGGAAAGAAGGCTTGCTGCCTCTGAAATCAGATCCAAACCACTGGGCAGGGAGATGCCGGCTGCAAAGGGTTGCAGCCATGGCCCTGCACTCGCCTCTTGCCTAGGGTGATTGGCAGCATTTCCCCTCATTCAAAATTAGAGAAAATAACAGAGCTCAGCAGTAATCTTGATTCTAGAGCCTTGTTGAAACTCTAGACACACATATCTGACAGATACAACAGAGATTAATGAGCCATGACCAGAAGTTTGATTTTTCTGTCAAGTGCTCCCATCCGTTTTTAATAAACAGGGGAACAACATAAACTCCAGCGCCTGCTCTCCGCTGTTTAAACTGGGCAGGTTGCTTTTGGTACCATGCGTGCCTGTGCTGAGTTATGACTGTAACCACTGAAAAATGCTGGGGTTTTGTTGGGTATTTTTTTCCCTTGTTGGCCCTTTCGTGGCTCCTTTTTTGATGAGTTTTGCTCCTTCCATATTGTTTCTTTTCTCCTCAGCATGGACGGTCTGGTATTTTACCACTGGAAGCTGTCAAATGTAATATCATGTTTACAGCTAAATGAGTTCAATTTAGTGTCATTGGTGTATTATCTGGAGCACATAAGTGCCTAAAAAGCCCACTGCTTTGTTTTAAACAGCACTCTGCTTTATTTTTTTACGAGGTTTTGGAACATGGTTTCCTCATCCCTTCCAAGTACAACAGTCTGAGCCAGCTAGAGTGGAGCCCGAGGAACATGTCATAGTCTCTTCATGCTTCTGGTTACTTTCATTATAATCAGGCATTGCTCTCATAAAATAGTAATCAGTACATAGACATCTGAATTTGTCGGGAATCCATGGTAAAGCAGTCCCTAAGGATTACATGCCACAGAAATGTGTTTGAGAATTCCTCTCTATTTATTTCTCGCGAACTGTGATAGAAGCCACAAAGAAAACAAAAGGCTATCAGAGTGTGGTTTATACCCTGAGGTATTTATGGGAGGGGAAAAAGAGTGAGGAAATGCTGCCATAAATCTAACTGGCCACAGAATGTCACTCTTGCTCCATGCAAATAAAACTGAAAGGAAATTTACCTGGTAATATAAAACCTGAGTCTTAAGGAAGGCAACTCAGGGAAGCTGTTGCCTGTAGACAGATGAAGTATGGCTATGCAGACAGGAATGAGTGGGTACACACCCACTCCCACAGGGAACCCAATGACATGCCTGAACCAAATGCCTTTGCAAACCTCTGATCTGGGTCTGCATCTGAAGTCGAATCCTGCAGGTGACTCTCCTCCCAGAGAGTCTTGCCAACAGGTGGGTTGGGGGCCTTAGTGGGAGAAAACCCCTGGATCTCAAAAACTCTCCCCACACTAAGACAGACATGCACAGCAGGCCCCAGCCTGTGCTCAGGGCACTTCAATCTCCCTCCTGAAAATACCCGATTATCGGAAGGATTCCAGCTGTGAGTGAGGTCCTTTCTGAGGTGCAGGATCAGGACCACAGAGAATCAGCTAGGCTATATTATTTTAAACAACAGCTGCTCTTGAATAAAAAGCACTCTCAGTTTCAAAACATGAAATAAAAGCTGCCCTGAAACTGAAATTGTCCTTGACTTGATGCCGCCTACAACTGAAATTGCCACTAAATTTAACAGACCGATGCTTAGCATTTAATTGCCCCTGAAAAGATGTCACTGTCAGGAAGGCACAGTATCAAAACCCAAATCTTTTAGTTTTCATTCAGGGCTTCATTTCAGGTAGCAGGTACCTGGTTCTCCAAGCTGTGACCTTGACCAGACTAGAACACAGAGGTCACCCGCCTGTGCAAGAAAGGATCCCACCACGGTGTCACCTCTATGTACAGGGGAAAGGCACCAGCTGCAAGGCACCTCTGCATTTCTCCTCCGAGAAAAAAGCTTTTTCTGGGGTCCAGAATGAGACTGGGGAAGCAGAATAGAGATTATTTCCTGACTCCCCAGGGCTGAAGGTTTGAGATTTCCCCACCCCGCCTTCTGGATGGGTGAAGCTTCTCTGGAAAAGATACTGAAGCTTGTGTGATCTGTCTGTGGTCTGCTGAAAACACATTTTTTATAGATCTGCAGAGGTGAAAAAAAAAAGGGGTTATGCACTTAGCACTTTTTGCATGTGCAGAAGTGCAAGTCTTGAAAAAAACCTTGAATTTAAAGAGTAAAATGCAAAAATTTAGATCAGATCAAAAATTCTGCAATGATGATTTTTGGTAAGCCTTGAAGTGTTTTGAATTAAGTATTTTTTCCTGATGTTTTTGGTCTAATCTAACTTAGATTTCAAAACAAAACCTTACTTTCAGTCTGAAAATTACATCTTTTCTTTCGAAAGTTATAGAAAGAGGATATTCTGATAATTTTTAAAAACATTTTCCAATTGTGTTTGAATATGGCATTTTAAAAATCCCATCTCCTCCCTAAGGCTTTCATTTTGACAAATCCACATCTTCCAGTGAAAAACACTTCGCAGAACACTTCCCAATTTTGCCTAATATTTACATCTGTTCTTCTCTGAGAATGTGTCACAGCTGTAGATCAACAGGAATCGCACAGAACACGGTTGATTTATGGTCAAAATAATATTTTTAAATCAACTTGTATTTAAGGGTAGTGAATAGCACATGTCCATATACCAGCAACGTATCATAAGGATTTTGTACCGCTTTTACATTTTTTACATTTCTTTTGCATAATTATACACGATTCATGTGTGATTGTAATTTTTACAATTATTTTACATAATTACATGTTATTAGAGCTGAAATTTGGGCAGAGTTAAAGACTGCAAGCCAGATCCTCAGTGTTTCAGGCACCCACCCTGATGGCATCATCTGTCTCCTGAGACAGGCAAATTGGACCAAAAGGGACTACTGTCCACCAAAATTAGAACAACCCCAGAGAGATATATGACTGTGAAGTGGCAAGGAAAAGGAAACCGTTTGTCACTGCTGCTTTATCCTTAGCTGCAGCTTTGGCCTTGTATCGTGTGATCCCAGTTAGACACAGTGCTCATAGGGAGTTGAACGAAATTCACGGGAAGCTGCACACTGCTTTCCTGCATCTGTCCCCACTGCCTTCATCTCTGGCCCCCAAACCACAGGTACTTGGATGCAAGGCAAACCTACAGAGGGGCTTCCGTTTAGTCCCAGAATATTGATTCCTCTGCCAGAAAAATCACATTTTCAGTGTGCTTGGTAAATAAAGGGAGGAAGTGTCCCGCAAGCAGCAAAACCTGGGGCGTTTTCTTCACCTTTGCCAGGCACGCAGGCATTTTCTTCATTAGAGCGGTTGCTTGGTGGGACACACTACCCTCTGTGAAGGTGGATATTAATCACAAGTTTAGCTCGTGGGCTTTGCTAGCACCCTATTTTTGGCTGGCTTTCTGTTCCTCAGAGCTTAGGAAGGTCTCTGACAGCTGAGGTACATGGGGTGGGTGAATGCCTTGTTTCCTTGGCTGGATTATCCCTCATCCCCTCTGCATTTTAAGAGATTTGGTGGGCCCGTTAACAGCTTCTACCTGTTTTAAGACCTGTGACAGGAGGCTGAATGGTTCGCTTCATGCGGCCCCATTCGCCTGCCGTTCCTGCTCACGGTGTTGACATGATTTATGTAAATCATAAAATGTGGTGGGGTGACCTCACGAGTGTCCAGCTCTCCTCACGCACGTCTTCGGGCAGAAGGGCTAGTATTTATAAACAGTGGTATATTCACGTCTCAGTAACCTGCTTTATTTACACTGCTTGAGCAGGGCCGCTACTGCACAAATGAAATATTATTCCCTGCCATGTGCGTTTCGTTTTTCTGTCGGCTCTGTGTTTTCTTTCATGCATTGCCCTCCCTGTCGGTGAGTTTGTCGGCAGCTCTCCCCAGCAAGGGGCTGGGGAAAGGGGAAGGGGGTGAGTGAGGTTTGCTGCCATTTCCAGAGCAGATGGTGACAAGTGAGTGTGGGATCCCAGACCAGCAGACTAACAAAGTCCACACTGGGGCTACAAGCTGAGCTCCAGTTTCTGCAGGTTGGAGGGGAGCAAAGCAGGGCCCTGTGTTTAACAACCAGCTGAGCTGCAGCCACACAACCTTTCACCGCAGCCAAAGCCATTGCCTTTGCTTACGCTGCTCAAGCCCATCACATGCTTCACTTGCTGTGCTGCTGCTGGTGGGATGCTTTCTCCTAGGAAATCCTGATCTTGGCCGTTCTTTGATGAGGGTGGGTGAGAGTTAGTCAAGCTATAATCAACCTTCTCAGGCATCTGGATATGGTTGAACCAGTCAGAATTTTCTAGCAAAGCCATACTTTTGCAGTCATTTTAAGGAGATCTTTTTACTACAGCCTCCAAAGAGCTCATGTCTGGCTCATGAATTAAGAGAAAAATATCTTCTCTCTCAAAATTACCACAGTAATGAACTCAACAATAAAAACTGCTTATCACCCTTCTGGTTTGGAGGCACTTGTTTTAAGTTTTTTCTTTTTACCACTGATTAAAAAAAGGGGAGGAAGGTTTAATGTTTTTTAAAATATCTTGTTTAAAATTGTGTCTGGTTCATTATCTCACCAGCTTCTGCTGTTTTGAAAATGTGTTTTTTCTTTTCATTTTCTGAACACGATATTTATGGTAAATATTAACTTATGAACAAGTCACGAAAATCAATAGCTGGAACTCCATCAACTTCGAAGGACTGTGAGCATTTCAAAATGAACTCCAAGGCCTGAAACTCCAGAGGAGAAAGAGCTCTCTATTGCCTTACTGATGGAAAGGGAAAAGTGTCTCATAAAAAAGCTCCATTTCTGTAAACTGTGTATACATTACTCTTCTAGAAGCACTCGAACAGCATCTAAATCATGGGGCCACAAGTGCTCACCAGCTTTTGGATTCAGATGCACATTCTGGCAACATCTGGCTGTGTGCAGGGATGGCACCTGTGTTTAGATGGATCCTCCTTCTCCTGTCCTGCGCTGTGGTTTCTACAGGAAGAAAACGCCTCTGTCTGGACAGGAAGGGGACAGCCAGTGCTGTGAAACATGATGGAGGCAAACAGGGAACACCTCTCCCATGTTTTTTTGAAACTAGAGCAGGGGCAGAGCTAAGGAAGAATCAGGATCTGGGCAGTCACTTATTTGTTTGGTACCCCGGGAAAGTTTAGCTGCCAGCCTGGGGTCACGAGCTGTGTGACGGGGGAGCAGCTCCACTGGGGCCAGCAGGCACATCTGGAAGCAGACATTTGGCTTGCGGCTGCAGCCCATGTGTCAGGTTTGGTGTGTGTCTGGAAAAGTGTGCTGCAAGGACCATCACCCCCAGGACTGGGGAGGGGAGAGTGGGAAGAGCCAGATGGCTGAAAAAACTTGCTAAGGGAAAGTACTTTTCTCTTTATATTCTTGCAAATCCTTTTACCTGGCCCCCAAGATCACAGCTGCATTTGCTTTCCTCTCGTAAAGATCTCTTTTTTGTATAGTGTGTGTGCAGAACGTGATGGAGGAATTTCTGTTTGTTAAAGGCATTCGGCAAGAGTGTGGTAAGCCTCCCTGGTTTACTGGTTGAGATCACAAGGCAGTTTAGTTATTTGTCAAAATGCACTTGGGGAAACCTGGGCCCTCTTGCTTTTCCCCATCTTTCAGAAGGCTTTTAAGAAGGGTCTGATTCTGCCTTCACTCCCTCATAGCAAACAGCACCTTTTTTTCCTGTCAGCAGTGGGATTGCCTTTGCACAGCATAAATAGAGGTAGTAGAATCCGATTTAAGGAAATTTTCAATATTCTTCAAGTATATAATAAATTATTTTAGAAATTTAAATGACACTGAAATGAAAAATTGCCCTGTTGAGCCAAAGGGATATTTGGCAGGGAAACCCCCACAGTATTAGCAGGGGAACTCCCATAGCTTAGTATTTGGTGTTTTGAAAAATATCAATATTCTCTTTAGCTTCTAGTTGAGGAACTGAGACCACATTGTAATTCTTACAAGATGGATTTCCTGCTCTCACTCAAGGGGTTTCCCCCATAAAGTATCGTAGGAAGTATGTTGAGCCTCATTAACTCTCATCTTGTTGCTGAAACAGCACTGGAAACTGTTGGAGATGTGTATTAGGCAAAGCTACCTTGGCTTGCGTGGAGAGAAGTGCGAAGCTGCTGCGAGGTGGGGTGAACCAAGGTATGGTGAAAAGCAAGAGGAAATCAAATATGAGTCCAGAAGGAAGTTTGTCTACAGCAATACATACTGTATCCCATCCTTCTTATGTGTCGATATATAACATCAGATTTCCTTTCCAAAATCAGGAGTCGGAAACTGAGGAAGCCATTTCAGAGGACTGTCCTTTGAGATAGCTCCACCCCTATTCCTGTTATATTTGACTGTCCACAAAATCTCTGTAATCCATAGATCTCAAAAAAATTATTTTGCTCTCTCCATCATCTGTTTTACCCTGGCACTGTCCTGTAGGTTTTTGCAGAGCTGCTTCACATTTACAGAGGAGTGAAGGAGAGGAGAGCTAGAGATTTCACACTTGATATTTACACACTGGACATAGTCTTCATTTATCTCTTCCCCAGTTTAACTCTCAGTGAAGCAATTAAAAAGTCACCCTGAGGATTTATCTCTGAAAACACTTCAGCACCTCCTAAAGAGAAGACTATGGAACTAGCAGTGCTCAGAATTCTGCGTTGCGAAGGACTAGACTGCAATCTTACGCACATTCTGTCTATTTTATTCCCTGGCTCAGGGCTGGGATAGCCCACGTACATGACTCCAGATGCTAGCAATATAGAGTACATTGAAAGCAGAGCTGGGCCAAAATGTTCTCTTTGGACTTCTTCAGGAGTATGGGAAAGTACAGATTGAGATTCAGGGTGTAAACTTTCCCCACTGAAAGTTTGATACAGTCAGTGTGATTTCTAGGTGGAGTGAGAGTAAGCTGGGGGAAACCTGTTTCCCTTCAGCGTATTTACTGCATAATGTGAGCGGCCACACTCTCTAACCCAGCAGCAGATATTCTGCCTTGAATGTTGTATACATTATGTTGCTGAAAGAAGAATAACTCGGTATTAATGTCCAGCTATTACAGGCCTTAACCTTTTAGCCCCAAGGGACTGCTTGGAGTTTTGTCTGAAGAGTGCCTGTAGGGGCAGGGTACAAATTTGCAGGTGCAAAGTAGTATTTGCAACTACAGATCACAAAGGTGCAAATGCCACGTTCTGGTCTTTTGCTCTGCCATCCGCCAGCCTGCAGGCAGAAAACCGGGCACTGCGCAGAGCTCTGGTAAAACCTGTGATCCTAATTGCTTAATAACATCTCAGTCAAAGGACATATGTCCTTCTCCTTCTATGATATGCATTTTCATTTTTTGGATGGGCTCAGACACTGCCTCTGTCCGACAGTTTCTGGAGTCATGACCTTTACAGTCTGTGTGTGGCTTCTTGTTCCTTCTGCATCCAGCCTAGAGATTTTACAAATCTCCTACCAAGGGGGATGGATTACACTGACTCCTGCATTCTTTTGTGCTCTCTAAGAGCTGTAATATTTACCAACAAGAATCTCTTCTCAATCTAACCCAGTTCACATGAATATCACATGAGGCTACCTCCTGCAAGAGGCAGCCTTAATATGTAGTGCATGATTTTGTGCTTACCGTCTTCCTTCCCTTGTCCTTATTTTGTCTTCAAAGGAACTATCTGTGCAAGAAGGGCGAAAAGACACGGGCCTTGAAGTGCAGACCTGTCTGAATTAACTTAATGGCAAGCGCACATGCATACTTGCTACTCGGAGAGCATGCTGTACAGTGATTGCATTTATTAAACATGTCAGGGTAATTTCCAAACTCCGGCACTGTGAGGGAAGCCTTGTATTGCTACATGAGTCCAGCTTGTCTGCCAACATGTCTACCCATTCTGCAGGTGTATGTGTTACAGCCCAAGGCAAAAATATCCATGCCTTTCCCAACGATCTCATGGTGCTTCTGCAGGCCAGATGGTTCCAATTTGAGGCCTACGCTCGGTGATGTAGCTGTATTGAGTTTCTTCCCTGAAACCAACAAAACCTGCTTTAGCATTTTGCTTGGATTAAAATATTTGTCCCTTTTTTTCACAGGGCAGAAGAGGGACTCCTGAAGCCACTGAAGGAAGGAAATCATTACAGGGTTCTACAGAAGTAGGTCATGTGCTACAGCTGCTCATAGTTTAAGAGGAAGAAACATGGGACCTCAAACATGGAACACGACTCCTTCAAAATGCTTGAGAGCAACCCAAGAAAAACATCCTCAGAGGCTTATTTAATAAACATTATCTATAATAGTCTCAATGTGTGCTCATGTTTCCTTAGGAGTTTGCACCTACTTCCCAGAGCTAACAAGATTCCAAAATAGAGCGCAGAATAATTTAATGAAAAGGATTTAATAGTTTGTGTTAAAGCTAATATGGTCCATTAGGAGCCGTCATTTTATAAACAATGAAGGTATGTTACCCCCTCTATTGCCATAAAGCCATTCCACACAAGGTTTGTAAACAATCAGTAATGCTCTATAGAACATTCAGAAAAGACAATTAGAGCCACATTTGAAAAATGTGCTTTCCCTCCGATTTGATTCCTTTTTAAGTAAACTTAAGAGGACCATATATCTATGTAGTAGATGGATAAATGTATAGCATAAAGACTCCATATATATATTTTTATATCTCTTTTTTATATATATATATATATAGTGTGTGTGTATATATAGATAGTGTGTGGGTACATATAGATATATATCATGTATATATATATGTATGCATATGTGGATTTCATTAGTGATCATACAATGTTCATTATCTTAAAAGCACTGCTATTTCCACAGCTCAAAAAATGCCTAAAGTGAACTGTTAAATCAACTGAAAAGTTTTTAATTATAATCAAAGTATCACTTCGCTGCGGCTTTTTTTCCCAGAAAACCAAAATTTTTGTGAAGACTCGACCTGTTTTCTTTAACAACTGTGAACACAGAAGGTTATGGAGAGAAACAGGGCCAATTTCAACGTGTGGGTTTCTTTTCTTCACAATGAAACTTAAAGTAACCGTAAAACATGTGTGTAATATTAAAAAGGGACTCTCCAAGTCTTGGGGCTCCTTATGCTTGGTGCCATATTCTACTTGTGTGAGCCTAGAGGATGGCAATACTGTTGTAAGCCACAACTTAAAGCAGCCTGAGACGGAGAGGGACAGAAGATCTTCCCAGCCCCTTCCCATGTCCCATGGTTTTTGGAAGCCAGGCAGGAATGAAGTAGGAGAGAAATCAGACCTAATGTCTACAAGGGAGTTGCTTCTGGTGTACAGTGAGGTAAGTGTTTGAAAAATTAGGTCCATAAAGTATCTTTATTCCTTATTGCTACATGATCTAGGAGCAGATGAAATAGTCAAAAGATGACTAACTTGGTAAAAGAAAATGGGTACAACCTTATTATTTATAACGTGAACTTCTCATTTAAACAAGGCAGCTTTTTCAAACTTAGATCCTTACTCAAGAAAACAGGCAGGAAGGAAACTTCAGTCTGAGGTCATTCTGTTACATATTTACCTTACCAAGATTTATCGGAGCTACTTCTGCAAAGTTCGTGCAGTGTCTTAGGACTGCCAGGTTCTTGAAAACCACGTCTCAAAATCCTTCTAGAAAGCTGAGCAGAGACATGTATAATGAAATAGTAATTAATTGCAACAAGTGTTAAACAATCTTTTTGGAAGATTTGATTAGTCAGTATATTTTGCTGCTTCTTTTTACAAATGGTCATTATTTGAACATCAGGTTGAGATAAGAGCGAACATTAAACAAGAGATCCTACTTGAAACACCATATAAATCATAAAGAGAATGAGGATTCTGTCTGTCATGTTTTCACATGAAAGCAACACCAAAAAATTATAGGATAACCCCCCCTCAAACGTATTGTTTGGGTACTCCCTTCTTTCTTATAAGATGTAAAATTTCTCAGATGAATAAGAAAGGAAACAGTTTTACATCTATATTCCCCACTACTGTCAATGGATTTCATTGAAATGAATGTTATTGATTCACAGTGCTGCCTTGGCTGTCTTTGTGACAGCACACTTAAGAGACCCAACACAGTTTCCTTGTTGGTCAATGGACTTATTTTAGATATTTTTAATGGGAACCCCACTGAGTCAGATCTAACATTAAATCCATGTCTAAGATTATTCAAATCTGCTGCTCACTGCTAGGAAAAGCTGAAAGGGATTCACAAACCCTCCTAGATAGGACAGACATTCATGTCATAAAAGTAATTTGTCAGCTTATAGTGTCATTGTCACAGGGATAAAAGCACAAATCAGTTGTTTTCGAAGAGAAGACACCCAAATAAAACTAATGCCAATGGACAAAGGTAGAGCCTAGTAAAAGCAGCTCAGCAGACGTGAAGTCTGAGGATTCATCTGATCTCCCGGAATCCTGGGATTCATCTAACGAAATGTAGTTGTTTGCATCCAGATGTTTACATCACTTAAGGCTCCTTTTGAAGTAAATACATAGAAACAGGCATTTTTAGGAGGTACCTACTCAGCATCTCCTAGGGCTGACATTTACATCTGACTAGATGAATCGAGTTTCAAAACACCGATTTCCCTCTACTGATATCGGAGGGATCTAAGGAATTTCCCTTAGGTGTCAAAGTATACAGGGCAAATGTCTGAAGCTAAGGATTGAAGGAACGTATCCCACAGTCTATCATAACACCTACTTGGAAGGAAGATAACTCTGTCCCAAGTTTAAACCAGGACAAGGACTATTCTTGCAATACAAAAGGATATAGAAGCATATTGTGCCATTTCACATCTTTTGGGGTGAGGAATATCTAGATTTTACAGTTTTGAGTTTCTATTGTACCATTGTTACTGGTCTTGACCCAGATAAATAATGGGTATGATGGACTTGTTTTAAGCTTGATGATATTTTCAGTATATTTGTGGTATAATGCAGTATTTATGTCTTTGACTTGGTGAGCACAGAGCCAATCTCATAGTTTCAAACATAATTAAAAGATTTCCTGCTCTCTGGTTGTTTTCAAATGAAAATTATTAAGAAAGAGATAATATTAGTTTTTCACTCAAATGGACATGTTTTTAGTGTTTATTTACTTTTTAAAATCTCCATACCATTGGAGAGGACTGAAAAAGGGGATGCAGGACAGGAAAACAGATTCCTGTGCTCACAGTTGCTTTGTTTTCAAGGCAAATTTCAGTGCTTTAGACTTCTTTCTTCCCATGTAGATAAAGAGAAAACAAAATATTGGTGCCAGGGACAGGTGCCTCTAATGTATTCTTGTCAGACATGCTGGGAACAGGAGAGCTCTATTTTTGAAATACTACCTTTAGCTACATTACGTGGAGGTCTTGTTAGCGGTAAGCAGCAAATTGGTGTTTAGCGATGCAGGTGACAGCACTTATTAATTTGGGGGAAAGGGAAAGAAATCTCCAAATTCTCAGGGAGACAGGCATAGTCTTGTGTGTCAATATGAGGAATTTATGCAAGCATCCTCCCATTCTAATGAGGTAGAAAAAGCAGTACTGCAGAGACAGTAGTAAAATAACAGCTTATGCCCTGATTCAGGAAACGTGTACTTAAACCATCTTTATGTAGGACAGCACTTAATCCTCTGCTTAACTTTGATTTACATGGGTGCTTATGTGGGAGCTCAGGTAGGGATGACTAAAGGCTGGGGTGAGCCCTGCCTCAATTAATAACAGATTCAACTCTGCATTCATCTAGTAATGTTAATAGCAATAATGGTAACAACAATAATTTGTGACTAGGTAGCTACTTTCATTTAAATAGATCAAATAGTAAGCTGTACAAACACTAACGATTTAAGGCTCCGTGCATTCCTGAGTTGGGAGGAGGTTTGGGTCATTCTCCCAGGGTGACAGAGCACCTGGAGATGGACAGTGTGGGTGTCACACCACTATGGTGTCTAAGACAAGGAGAGCAATGAGCTGATCAGCCTGCTTGGTCTCTCCAGTAGCTTATTCCCTGTATGTTCACTGGGCAGTTTGAACAAAATTAATAAAGTGGAATCTCCTGTCTACAAAGACAGTGTGTGGCAAAATGTAGAAATACTGGGGTCTCCTGAATGCCCTCCAGGCCATTGTGCAGTCACAAGAATATCCTTTCCATTGTCAACATCTAATAATATACAAAGGGGAATTTAATTTAATTTACTGTCTTTATTTGAAACAAAAGCATTGAAATTTGCATGACCAGTGCAAACTGCTTCTAAAACAAACTGATTTGGAAAGAACGTAAGCATGAGTTATGTCTAGTTTCTTGTCTGGGTTACATTCCAAAGTTTGATGATCACACCCAGATGACTGAAATAATGAAGGTGATAGATTAGTGTATTGATGCATAATCACTGTCTAGCCTGCAAAACTTATGAGCTGCATGATTTTGAGAACAATTACTTGTAATTAAAGCAACACTGCTCCCCCCCTCAAAGAAATATTTTGTGCATAACACCAATTAATTACATTTTTCAATGAGAATAGCTCTTAAATGCCTGTGCTGCTATTTATTTCTGACCACATTCAGAATTCTGAAGAGATATGAATTATGTATTGTTTAGCAGTATTATTTTGGGGTTGGGATTGTAAAAAATACCTCCTTCTTTTTTGATAGCATCTCTTGAATGAATTAAAAGTTAACCACTTCCACAGGGTGAGGATATGAATTGACTCTTCTAATGATGAAAGGGAGTTTTTAGCCAGACAAACACTGTCTGATGAAGTCAGTCTGTCCATCCAGCTTAGCTCTCTGCTTATTCGTCTCTTTTTGATTTTCCTCACCCTTCAGATGCAATTGGTGAAACTAAAAGGCCTCATGCCCTGGAAAGAAGAAATCTACCACTGTGATAAATAAATATTTCTACATTTGCTTTTAAAAAGCAAGAATGTGTCTTTTCTTCAGATTAAAGCACAGTGTAGGTTTTCTTTTCCATGGAGCTGCAGTATAGGGTAATAGCTGATCTCAGTATCACAGTATTGCTGTGAGAAAATGTTTTCAGTTGTCTAGCTCTACATATTTGAGCTATTAATTCAAATGTGCATTAAAAACTGACTTTGGCATCTGAATGCCAGTTTAGTATCTGAAACATTGCATAGGGTTCAAAGAGTTGTATGAAACAAAAGAGGATAGGAACCATCCATAATCTGGCTTTTCTGAAACTGCAGCTTTACCTCACCAGTTCTGCACAAATAAACTCTGTAGTACATCTTTAAATGACATAAAGTACAAGTCCTGAGCTTTATTCTATGAGATGTTGGACATATGCTATTCCCATTAAATCTTTTTGACTCTTCTCCTTCCCTAGATACCACTGACGCCTCTAAAAGAATTGGGTTTGGTAACCATATCTGACACCTTTCTTTCTGGCACCTGTGGTTCCCTGAAGAGATAGATAGGTCTCACTCTCTTTTCTGCTTCAAAACAGTGAGTTTTCACTTCCTAAAAACGGACAGGCTTCTCCTGATAAATCTCTTACCAGGTTTGTATCACTGGCGGCCACATGAACTGGTGTTTTCTCCTCAGAACCTATGTTCTGTATCAGTTGCCATCCTCATCTTGGTAAGTGCTCCGCAGAACGCTGACACTGTGTCTGCCAAGGGAGGAGCAAGGACTCCTCCTGCCTTCCCAGCTTGCTCCTGACACCCTGAAATTCTACTTCCATCAACATATGGAAAAGAGAAGCATCCTCTGATAATGCCCATGTACCCAACAGACATATGAGCAGCTGTACCCAAAGAAAAGCATTTTTTATACATCATAAATATCACTCATGCCCTGGGAACAAAAAGCAAGACAAAATTTCCTTTAAAATCAGTCAACACTGAGCAGAGAAACTTGTCCGTCTAACCACAGGCTCACTTGTGAGTGGCAGAGACTGAAATCACGGCCTTGATTAATTTGTGTTTTTCGGATCTGTCACACTGGGGTCTCTGCAGTAGCTCAGCCACCCAAGGAAAGGCATGCTCAGTCTTTTCCATGACCCACAGAAACATGCTCCGTGTCTGTTTTGGCAGCTGGGTGTAACTCAATCTGCTATGGTATCCATGCTTAAACAATTCTACGAGTAAGCAAAACAGCTACTGTTTTCATCTTACCATGTTTTTCATAGTATCTAGATGTTGAAATAACACTGCCAAAAAATTGACATTTTATGCTTTGACAATGGTTGCTCCTGATCGTACTCAGTAATACATGATCTCAGGCGCAGCGAGGGGCCCAGGCCTTGGCTTCCCAATGTGTCAATCAATCCTCGGCACCTATCAGGCGCACACGCTCTGCAGCCAGCCAGCAAGTGCAAGCACCTCCGCTTGAAAATAGCTGCAGTGGCGCTGGAAAAGGAGGCATGTTTTCCAGAATGTTGCGAACTTGTGAAAACAATTCTGCAACGAAAACTGAGAATAGCCTTTGCAATTGCTACCCCTCTCAGGCAGCCAGCTCACTCTTGGGTGCTGTAAATACACAGTAATAAACCATACCAAGGAACCATGATACAGTAATGTTACAGTAAATTCTGGTGGAATTGCTTTTGAGGTGCACCAGCCTGTGAAAGAGGAAGGGAAATGGGAGACACTCACATGTTCGAGGGAATGAAGAGGAAATACCTTTGCAACCTCACTTCCCTACCTCTGAACACAGCTCTCCTGTACTTTGTCTGTAGCCTATGGTGCCCTGGCAGCCCATTCATGCATAGAAAGACTTGGCAGAACACATGGTTACCCTTACACTGAATTCTTTCGCCATGTGTGTTTAATATATCTCTGTGATCTGATTCAAATGGAGCAGATTTGAATACCTCATTATACGGAGACCAATATGTCTTCATACACACAGTAATTATATTGTTCATTCTGATGTTAGAACGCTGTATCTCTTGCTGAAAGTCAGAGTACTCGCATACATTTTTTAGTCACTTAGACATAAGTGACTATGCTGACATTCAAATTCTAAACAAATTGCTAATGAGCTTCCCCACTTCTTTTTTTTTCTTCTCCCCAAAAGCAGATTTCTCAGCCTCTGAAAGAAACAGAATGGAAGAGCTTAAATGAGAAGACACACGCACATGACTGCAGTCTAAGGAATAGAAGCCCATTTCTCAGCCAGTGTGCACTGCCAGAGCTGTGTTGGCTCCTTGGGGAGAGGGAAAAAGACAGGAGAAGCAAGTGGATGGAAATACTTTAACCACACTTCAGATGTCTACCTTTGTGCTTGGGTTTTGTAATGATGATTTATCTAAATCTTAGCAAGTGAGTGTTTTCCCTTAATGGAAATGCTGTCTGCAACAGTTGTTTCTTTCCTTTCTCTGCCCACTACCCTTTAATCTTGTAGTAGCCTTTTGGTTTGGCAGTAAAAATTGTACTTGTGATGCTTAAGGTGTACTCTTTGGTTCCCAAACAATGTCTAAAGGTGCTCCAGGACTGCACAATACACTCTGGATGTAGACACATGTGGCAAAACATGTGACCAGAAGTGGTTTTCCAGTTTAAAGGACAGGCCTGTGACCATCACAGTGACGAGCATAGGAGTGCCCTTTGAGAAATGTCCCTGCGATGTGACCTGTGGTGCCCCCACAAGCGGTGCCATGGGCAGGCTGCAGGCATTCAGAGCTCTTAGTGCCCAGACTCCAGTGCCTCCATCACCACCTGTGGGTATAGCTCCCTGTTATAGCATTACCCTATACAGATCTGTAGCACTTGGGTTCTGATTGCTTGGCAGTCATCTTTTCTTTCCTTCCAGTACCTTGATACTTGAGGTCAGGTGTTGAAATGCCACTTGGGTGTCTGCGACCTGAGTGTTAGCAGCTGGCTTTCACTCTAGTTCCCAAATCGTTTGCTATGGGGGGTCTGTATTCAGAGTTCCCTGTGACGTTCATACCCTTATAATTATCCTGTGTTAATTAAGTTTCATATTGTTCTTAATTGTGTGTGTGGCCCCTGAGACAATGGGAAGGATTCATTATTAAAAAGGCAGAATTTTATTTAGTGCAGAATTCAGTGCTAAGAGAGACCTCACTTTACCTACCCGGGGAAAAGCAGCAATAGAAGGGAAATAGCTGCTGGTATGTTGGTCAGGAACAAAACCAGCAGGCAAGGCTAAAAGTGTCAAGACCAGTAAAGTGAGAAGAAAATTTAAGCCTATGTGTTTAAATTCAGTCTTAGACTAAAAGACTAATAATAACATGTGTCATCCCACTTGTCTTTCACCAATGTTGTATTTTAAGAGAAAATTTCTAGTGTAAAATTTACTCCTTTTTCAGTCAAAAAATGATTCAGCTTCAGGAAGGAAAGACATTTAACGGGATGGCCCAGAGCATGTATAATGAGCCAGGCAGAAATAACAGGCCCCCTTTCCCTCTCCCCTCTCAAGGGCTGCAGAGGACATTTGCAGGCATAACTCTGGGCCCCTTGCTTGCTCATCTGCTCCTCCACTGTACTGAATTTCTTTCCACTTTCTGTGGGGAAAATAATGATACCACTGTGCAGCAAAGCACATAACCTCAAGGGGTGATGAACATTTGGTAACAAAATTCCTTGTCAATCTATGTGGCTTGCTCTGCGTACTCAAACTGTTAGCTGGTGAAAACTGGAAGTACATGTGCTTTCTCTGCAGTAATATATTATGCCCCAGTGATATTGTCCTAGATAAGCATGGCTTTCACAGGCTGCATCCTCTTGTCTATCTCCCTGTTCATGGGAAAATAAATGAACACATAGTGCGTGTGCTTGTTCTCAGAAAATTCCAGTTGTGTTTGCTGGTTTTCATCTTTTTTGTCAAATGGCTGTGGATGCTCTTTCATTGCTTCCCATACAAAAAAGAGTCCTGATCAAATACAGTGCATACCAGCTGGCAAAGGGATGGGCTCCCAGCAGGCTTTTGGCATTTGATACACTTATATATGTGAACAGGTTGATATGATTAAGGTTAACGAATGAGAGACAATTCCAGACTTTTCTAATTTTTGTATAGCATTAAATATTTGCTGGTGCTTTTTATTTTGAAGCAGTCAGGATGCTATTTAATGCTCACAATGGCAACCTGATGGTTAAAAGATAAGGGCCATTCTATCCTTCTCCTACCATCGCTATGACCATAAACGAGACTTGCAAATAGAAAAGAATACAGCACAAAATAGGATTGCGTATCTATATGCCCAAGTTTTAAACGCTTCACTGTCAACAAGAAAAAAACTACATGGCTTTCATTTTCATTGCATTCAGTGAAAAGATATCAGGAAGTCATTTAAGGACCTCTACACCTGTAAAACCAAGGGGACCGAGGGGACAGAACTCAGTGTAGCCACCACACTGCAATTTGCTGGTTGGCTTGGGTCTCCTTCCAGCCCCGCAGTATTCCCACTTCTCTTTGTGCTGTACTCAGGAAGGGCACAAAGCTGTTTTCTTTCCAGACAATTTTACCGATGGGCCTGACTGCTTAATTGGTTTGGCAAAGGATGCCAGAGCTCCACCATTTGTCTACGCTTCCTGTTTGCTTCTCGTCTGTAATTCAGGCTGTGGAACGGCTCTTGAAAGTTTAGTGTGGTATGGTGTGGCAGATTGTGTAGCAGATTGTGTGGCTTCTTATTTGGTGACAAATTTGGTGTTATTTAGATGGCCTTAGGTAGCTCTTGACCCTCCAGCCCCTCGACTACTCATTTCCAGCTCCACGTCATTGCAATGCTTTGCTTAGCCAGGTGTTTACGTGGCCATGAAATACAGCAGTTCAGGGAATTCATCTGGTGGGAAAAGCAGATCTTGCATCCCCCACCTTGTTCACTGTTTGGCTGTGGAGGCAGTTTTGCCAGCACTGCCCAAGACTCCAGTCCTGGCACTGAAGGACCACTTGAGGAACCGCGGTCTGCACTAGTCATTGCTCCTTGGAAGCACAGGTCTCTGCAGAGCACTCACAGCGTCAGCCCAGAGCCTGAAATGCTTTTTCAGCTTTTGCCTGCAAGGATCAGAGGAGTGTTAGTATTAGTGTGATCTATTTATCTCAGCTGTGTTCCATTTCTATTTTTTCAATACAACATTCTTAGGGATAAACACACTTTAAAAATGGAAAAGCAGGATGTGCCCAGTCAAACTTTTCCACAAAAGCCTGTCAAGCAATATAGGGCATGTGACTGCATGTGCACTCCTATGTGTGTTAGCCTGAATGACACCAGAAAAATTATGCCAGGAAATTAGTCCTCTAGCATTGCCTAGTTCTTCCTTCAAAGTCAGGAGAAGGTGGTGCTGTGTGTTGTAAAAGACATACACTTTGTCAAGGTTGCAGAACTTAATTTAAATAATGTGTTTTCTCAAAGATTTTTCTTACTTCTAAAACTGTTAAAACAGAGAAACTGAGAGAACTGGTACAAAAGAAACATCAGATTATGACTGAGGAACAGCGAGCACTTAAGACAGATGTTTTGTGGATGAAAAGCTGGACATGAGCTGGCAAGGTGTGCTTGCAAATCAGAAAGCCAATGATGTCCTGGGCTGCGTTGAGAGAAGTGTGGCCAGCAGATCAAGGGAGTTGATTCTCCCTCTCTACTCCACTGTGATGAGACTGTGCCCCACAAAATGATCAGAGGGCTAGAGCACCTCTCCTGTGAGGAAAAACTGAGAGAACTGAGGTAGAGCTGCCTGGTGAAGAGAAGGCTCCAGGGAGATCTTATTGCAGCCTTTCTGTACTTAAAGGGGATGTATAAGAAAGATAAGAATACACTTTTTAGCGGGGCCTGTTGCAATAGGGCAAGGGGTAATGGTTTTAACCTCAGGGAGGGTAGATTCAGAGTAGATATAAGAAAGACATTTTTGTATGATGAAGGTGGTGAAACACTGGAACAGATTTATAGATGCCCCATGCCTGAAAACATTCAGGGTCAGGTTGAACAGGGCTCTGGGTGACCTGAGCTAAATGAAGATGCGTTCTCATTGCAGGGAGGTTGTACTAGATGACCTTCAAGGATTCTGTCCAACCCAAACCATTCTAGGACTCTATGATTCTACATAAACTTAAAAAGAGCATTTTGTTTGTTGATTAGGGAAAAAATTACAAAGCAATTGAGGGTCAGATTCTTATCCAACCTTAGTGCAGCTCCATTGAAATCAGTGGAGCTTTGCTGATTTACAACAGTTGAGATCTAGTCACGACTTTTTATAACTTAAATTAATTCCTGCAACACATTTATTTTGGCTAGAAGGAAGAATTTGAAGATCAGGATTGATTAGGGTTTTTTTTCTAAATTATTAGAGCATCTTTAGTTTTATTTTAAATTTGCTTTTACTGTTGATGGTAGTTTTTGTCTCTTGTCATCATAATTTATCTGTTAAAAGTTTTTCTGAGTGTCAAATACTTAGACTATCTTTCAGATTCTCAGGTGACTAAGATAGGATTCTTTCTTTAATTAAAAAGAAGAAGATTGAGTTTCAGGGCAATCATGTTTTGATATTCCCATATGTATCTAAAGTCACTCAGATTAGGAGAACAGGGCTTCAGTTTTCAAAATTAGACTTTGTTAAATTGGACTCTGAAAGTGCATTTCCCTATCTGACTAAAATACCCATGGTTTTAAATATTACAAGGTAAGCCCTCATCAGCTCTGATAGGTGTTAAATGGCACTGCTTTACTGTCTTGATTCTGACCTCATTTCTTACACTGTCAATCTGGTGTAAATCCTTCAAATTCAATAGAATTACTCTAGGCTTAGACTGCCATAAAAGGTTAAAGTCTACCTCTACACCTCTGCTCCCCAAAAGAAAAATGGTTTGTCATGGTAACCACTGCAACCAAAACCAGTATGTCAGATAACTGAAATTGTACCATAGTATTGAAGGGTTTAGAGTTAGATTAATTCATAACACATAAAATCTGACCTTCTGTTTTCCTAAATTAAACTACCATCTTTGGGGTACTGAACTTTACTAATTATTACAACTAATTGGAATTCAGAGTCCACCTCTGAGGCACCATATCAATAACATCACTGAATAGTGCAGGGCTAGGCTTCCTTGGTTAAAAAAGAGAGTTGGTTCACGGTATATGGTCAGCATTGCTTCTGAAGTCTCCCCATGCACACAGGCCCGAGACCCTATACTGTTTGTGGGCCACTCCTGCTCCTGCCTTCTCACTCATTTCTGCACACCTGTCAGTGATGTCCTGCTCCCCTCCCTTTCAGTCTCAGGAGCGTGCAGGTCGTTAGCCAGCAGACATCACTAGCTCACCAAGAAAATGTGTGCAAAGTAAACCAGATGCAGGAACAAGGGAAGATAGAGCTAGTGTGGGTCAGCAACACAGCCAAACAGAGTCTCCATCTTCAGATTCCACAGTTGGACTCCAAGGTCCCCTCTCCTGTGGCCCAACAGCAAAGGTCCTGTTCACATCCTTCCAGTGAAGGAAGTATTTCAGAGCTCACCATAGGAGTTCTTGTTGAGATTCAAGTCCTTACAGTGACCCTGGTTTTTAATAACACACATATACCCACTTCTGTGGTTTCAAACATCCACACAGTCATACTTACAAATGATTCTGCTTAACCAACCTCTTTAAATGAAATGGGGGGAAGGAGTGTTGATAAAAATCTCACCCTTCTATTTCTGCTCCACAGTTTTTTTCTGGTGAAAAACTTAAGCGCTTGTAGATGGTGGCTGAAAATGGCAGTGAAAGAGCCACTAAGATGGATAGTGGTTAATATGATGATTCTGTTGACCTTGATAGGTTTACCTGCCAGGACAACTGAGGCACTTGCAGAGCCTTGGACAAGCAAGGGCTGTGGAAAAACCCAGCATGGGATGTCCTATTAGCTGAGTGCACTGCACTGGCAGTGAAGCAGTGCAGTGAACGACAGCTAAAAACACACCTCTCAACTAATTTGTAACTGAGAGGTCAAGAATACAGAAAATTGTGGTATAGGTCCTCTAACAGCACTGATAGAGCCCAAGCTCTGTGCACCTGATACCTACAGGTAGCAGAGTACCAGAGTATTCCAAATGGCACATGCCACCTTGTGAACTATCTTTCTGTTTTCCATTATTCCCATTTAAAACTGTCTAGCAGAAGTAATTTGAGTTGTACATTTCTAAATAACCTTTTCAACCCCTTCCTTGGCATTTCCTGAGAATAACAATAGCCATCTTCCTCGCCAGCTGAGATGTGGTTCAAATTTCCATGAATGGTATTTTTTTGCTCTTTCTGTAGCTGAACATCCTCCATTTGCAGCATGCTACTCTGTTGCCACTATGGGTCCTTAGCAGCTCAGATCAAGTTCCTACCTGTCCTGACACCAGGTAAAATGGCATTCTGCAACTCCTTACGTCAAGAAACATGCAGCTGTGAACTCTGTTTAGAGCCTGGGTCACAGAACAGTAAGCGCACAATGGGAATCTGTATGCCTCCATATTGATACTTTTAGGATGGCTGCCATGACCAAGAATATCCTTTTCACTGCTGCTTGCAAAAGACATGGAAGAACTGGGGAGATGTGTTGGTGTCCTACTGCTGAAATAATGTCCTAGTTGCAGTGTGAGCTTCTTTATTTTGGAAACAGGAAAACAGACCCTCCCCAAATGCAGTGATCACGCATGGGCATGGACTCCACACACAGGAGGGAGATGCAAAGTCATTTATTGCGCAGCCAGAATTTCCCTAAATACCAGCACACTCAGATATAACATCATATAAACAGGAAAGATGTTCACCACAGTGTCCCTCAATCACCTGGGGTAGTGCCCAGGTTTTGCCTATTATGGTAACAGATAAACAATACCTTATAAGGTCACAAACTACAATCATCACCTCTCACAGGTCCATCCCTGTCCACAAACTCACAATCCTCTCTCCGCCCAGCCCCGGTGACCTGGATACAGTCCCAGGGTCACCTCCGGGCCCAGGAAAGAGGCTCTCTCTCTGGCCTTCAGGGCCTATCTCTCTATCACCACATAGTGTACCCTGACACCCAAAGAACTCTCCAGAAAGATCCTCAGAACTAATTCAGCAGAACTGGATTCCTACCCTCTGGATGAGCCAAGCCCAGTCAAAGTGCAGAGTGAGACAGCAGGTAGTGGGGCTGCAGCATACAAGCATCACAGATGGAGTTCAACTTACAGGTGCCACGTATGAAGGGAGCAAAATGCGTTCTGACAAATAACACATAGACCCAGCACTAAAGACTGCAGAGCAGGTGTTGTAGACAGATTAAAAGTACTCCCACAGAAATGCCACGGACAGCTCAGTACATTGTGGATGCAGTACTCACCCCTCATGTAGAAGAGCTTTGGCCAAGTCTCTGTTCCTGATTAGGAAGAAGACAAGATTAGCTCAGTTGGTTAGAGCATGGTGCTAATAATGCCAAGGTTGCAGGTTTGATCCCAGTATAGGGCCATCCACTTAAGAGCTGGACTTGATGGTCTTTGTGGGTGCTGCCCAACTCAGAATATTCTGTGGTTCAGAATATTTTGTGATTGATTTCTTGCATGAACATCAAAAATGGACCAGTAGTTGATCCTGCCCACACTGCTTGCTTTGCCTGGAGTCTCATTCAGAAAGAGCAGAGCCTGTGCACGTGCTGCGGAGGAGCTGTTCACACCCAGCTAGAGCTGCAAAAAGCAGTGGGCACCTGAGACAAGCTGCCAGCAGCGGAAACCATCAGCAAGAAAGTCTTCTGTATTGCTCAGTTTGTGATTTACACTGGACCTGCATTTAAAAATACTGAAGACCACTCAGGCAGGGGTGCTCTTTTAGGCAACCTCATACCCTGTTCCTGCTCAGCACCAGGCAACAGTTTTGCTTCCATCTCTGACTGATCTCATGTGACTGGAATAGGCAAAGATAGTAGTTGTTATTATGTCATGTTTACATGCATTTATATGTGGTAGAAGCAGGGGGGGAAAAGTGATTGTGGTCAAGTGAACTACTGTAGGATAAAGAGAGATAAATAATTCAGGTTCTCATTATAACAGAAGAGTGCAGCTTTTGCAGAGAGGATGGGGATCGTCTTTGTGTGAATTGGTATTCAGTGGCTGTTTAGTAGCCATAGCATGTAATCTAGCATTAGTATTAACATAAATCAGTGGCAGGAATTAACAATATTTCTAAAGTCTTATATGATAACTGGATCCACACTATATTGTTTAGTTCTCTTGGGCATTTTAATGATCATGTAATAGAAATGTTGGAGTAGCTGAGATATTCTCTATAAAGCTCTATGAAAGGTCTTTAACACAATGTCTTTAGCAGACAGTTTTGATAGAATGTGTTGTACAAAAAGAAATATACCTATTTTGGTAATATGGGTATGTTTCATTAGCTCAGTCCACAGCAATATGACATTACATTTTAAAAGGAATACAATTAATAACAATGAGAGGGGTTTTTTAGCTCTCAGAGTATAGCTGGAGGAACTGAGCAAGGTGTCAGGGCAATTAAATAGAGGGACTGTATTACCTTTGTCTGAGCACTCATAACATCATCCTGTCTCAATATGTTGAATAGGAGACTTCTTTACAGTAGGATTCCTAATTTATTTTGATGTTTCCTATAACTCGGATAATAATAAGATGGACTTTTTTATTAATCTTTAAAAATGTACAAATCTTGGGAATTAGCATGTCTGTAGATCCATATATTTTCCATTTTCCATAGAGTATGGAATGATTGTATTAGAGATACACACAATAGCTTCTCAGCACTGAACTTAATGGAACCATCACATCTGTGCCATGGAAAAGTACAAAATACTGCTGGTGCCTGTACAGCACATGGATTAGATAACTGCAGTCCAGGGAAAAAGTTATACTTTGAGACTATTAAAATAATCAACATGGGTGTTATTTTATTCAGCATTAACCTTTATGTTCGACGTTAAATGACAATGAAACCAGTGGAACACAATCCTTCCCTAGAGTAATGGTATCGGGCATTTCTTTCATCTCTAAAGAAGGTTCTTAATATCCTGCAATCCTAAAAATGCTATTTTCCCCCCACTGCAGGTCAGATTTAATAACAGTAAGAGGAGATAAATGGATTGGGCTCAGCTGAGCCTTCGGCAGCCCTGTGGATGGTAGGCAGGGATCTCTTCCCTCCCAGGAGAAGCAGCAGCAGAAGGCAGCAGGGGCATTGCTGGGATGGCCTCAGGGAACTTAGTCCTTCTCCTCTGGGACACAGTCCTTCCTATGGTACTCACTTCTCTTCTAGAGGCTCTTACATTTGTCCCAGTCTGTTCTGCATGTCTGGGTGGGAGGGCCAGGAGTCCTCCTTGGCCCTGGGGATGAGGGTGGCAAGGAAGCCACCTGAGGTCTTGGCACAGCCAACACTGAAAGACAGGGCTGCTTTTAGAAGGAGAAGCCCAAAGTGGCTTCTCCACAGGGGCAGCTCTCTTCTGCAGGGGCAGCTTGCTTGTACTGCTCATACTTCCATGACAGCAATAGTTACGTGGGGAAAAGTGTTAGGCAGGTGCCAAGGCAGAAGCGACCTTCCCCTTTTGCCCACACCTCCATGTGTCCCATTTCATGATGCCTGGCAGCGGTGCACCAGAGGCTGCAGGAAAACACTGTCCTGGGGCCCAGAGGGGATTAATGAACAACTCCACGACCATTCATGAGTAACATTATAACTCAGCAGGGAACAGTTTCCTAAGCCAGGGAGCTCCAGGTGACTCCTCCTGCAGCAGCGCCCGGGTTAATGGCACATGGCGCCAGCCGCCCCATCCTGTCCCTGGGCAGCAACTGACCTGACCCTGCTTTTAAGCTGCCACATATGCAGCGACACACGGCGCCTCGAGCGATTAAATTGTGAGGGCTGCCCTCCCCTGCTCGGTGTTATTGACAGACCCATCAGGGGCAGTGATGCATCGGCACCTGCTCAGCCCCAGCGGGCCAGCACAGGACAGGGCGGCTGCCCAGCCACCATGTTGGCGGAGAGGCCTTGCGCCCTCCCATCGACCTGCTGGGCCTCGGCGTTATCGACCGCTCCAATTTGCAGGAATTTATGGTATTGATGTGGGGCTGATTAACATTTTGTGCCACAGCAGTTCAATACAGGCTGGTAACAGCTTTTAATGATTAATTGACTTTTATGATTCCGCCTGGGCGCTGTCAAGCCGGCTGTGAATGGCGGGCATGCGCCTCCACAGCCGCTCTCTCCGGTGGCACCGGGCAGTGATTGAGTGCCTGGGAAATTAGTGTCCTTGCTGTCTCATTTTATGAAAGATAAATGCTATGACATTTAATGCAGACCTTAATTTAGAACAGAACTAAACAGATCATTTTGCAATTTAATCATAAACAGGTAAATATCAAAATTGTTTAGCATTTCACGAGCCAGGCAGACAGGCAGCAGAGGTAAAGCGAAGTGGGCAGCAGTGGAATGGCAGAGGTAAGGTAAGGTAAGGTAATGAGTCTTGGAGCCAGAGATGTTTTAAAGCAGCAGCAGCATAAATTAGATGGTATATCACATCCACCATTCAGGTATGCCCATATGGCAATCTCGCGTTCTCTTTCATCTTTTAATCTCATTCACTGTTCCCACTCTAGCTGTAAGGTGAGGGCTTCTGACACATGACATGATATATGGAAAAAAAAATGAATGTCACCTACAGTTAATTTGTTACCTAAAACAAACATAAACATTATGGAAAATTTGCAAAGGAAAACAAAATTTTATTATACCCTGTAACAACTGAAAAAAAGATTGTCTGGAAGGCTGTGTGCTGTCAACTCCTACCTTCCTGCGTTCATATTTATAGTCTATTCCTTTGCATTTGTGTTAATTAAAAAGATTGTAAGTTTCTTTTTAAATAACTGTCTAAACAAAATGTCATATTATGCGTGTTTATACATACAAAAGCTAAAATGGCATATTTTGATCCTCTTTGAAATTTTATTCTCTATCTTCTCACCACCCCATCATCCCTTCAATTTGGTATGATTTACAGAGGAAACGAGGCTGCAACAGGCCAGATTCTTAAATCATTTTGACCCACTTCAGAAGAGCTGGGAAGCTGCCGAATCTCCCCATTCAAGGATTCCCTTGGCACGAGGGAGTTCCTATCTCATACAAAGCTGACAGAGCCAATTCCTATGCCATCTGTTCCTGCAGAAACCATTTAGAAGAGCCTAGTGGGGGCAGACCAGGGGTGCAATTGAGGTATTTCTGTGTTTCCCTCTCTCTTTTCAAGACCCTCATGGAGGCAGTAGCTAACCTGTTACAGTGCAACACAAATCCAAGAAACAGAAAGCTAAAATGATTTCTCTAGCTGTTCCTCTGAGCTTTACCCAGTGCAATTTGCCTGGGATAATCCGAGAAGCCATGCAGACAAGACCAGCTCTGAAGGCTCTCCTTTTTTAACCTGAGTCACTTTCTGGAAGTCAAGAAGCAATCAGAGTTAAACTGCAAAACTGATTTGACTGTAAATTGTGGGGAAAGGGGGAAAAGGGGAAAGGGGACAAACTTCTGGACAGCTGAGTGCATCCACCTCTTTACCATGATCAGCAGAAGAGCTCATCTAATAGCAGTCCTCAGCCAGTTATGTGATATCTGGAAGGGGGTGCTTAGCTCTTGAATCAAAATTCACAGTGCTGAGCAAGACCCTTATAGCTCTGTGTACACTGGATGTTTGCCTATGGATTTGTCCCGATGAGCTTTGTGACTCTCCTGACGCTGTGATCCAAATGGCACATGCTCTGACAGGTTTCTTTGCTTGAAGGCACCAACTCTTATCTGAGAGATAGTAAGGGATAGCTTTTTAAACTACTTCTCAACTGGTGCCACTCGCTACACTGTCAGCAGAAGCACGTCCTCAGCAAGCCGTCAGGCAGGCTGGTGAGGAAGCAGGGTCCCGCCTTTCCTGGAGTGAAACAGGAACAGAGTCAACCTATCGCAGCAAAGAGGTGGAGGCTATGTGCTGCGGGGGAGTCTTGACATGCTGTTTCTTTGTTTTGGTTTTTTTTTTTTTTTTTTTTTTTTACCACCACCATTCAGATATTTGCTTCTGTCTCTCAGCCCAAGCTTCGGAGCGGCTGGCACATTTGGAATGTCACAGCATACCACACCATGCATGGGACAAACCAAGGTACCTTGCAGTGAGTGTCCCAGAATCCAGCTTTGTTGCCTCAAGGAAGAGAAAGAAGGCCAGATTCACAGGGCTTTTCAATCTACAAGAGGGGAGGGGAAGAAGTAAAACCTATTGGGAGAGCCATACTTGGATGCTGCTGTCACTGGCTAACTGGGGGGATGACTGCTGATCCTTGGAGGAGCTGCAGGTTCCTTGATGCATATTCCGACCTCTCACTTCATGTCGTCACACAGCCTGGCTTTCAAGGACATAGGACACAGGTTAAATGGCTATTATAATAGCCCATTATAACCTGGGCAAAGGTCAGTCCAAGCCACTGCTCTCACTCTGCTTGTGCTTGCAGCTAGCCCTCAACAGAAGTCAAATGTGTCCACACAGTCTGCCCACACAGGGTCTCCACTGACCCAGCAGTTTGAAGATCCAGCCTAGGGAGTGGCATTCTGGCTTTAGATATCAGCAGTGAGTAAATTCCTGGGTTATGTCATAAGCATGGGCTAAGGTATAGGCAACGTGCAAGCAGATAAAGCTTAAATTCCCTTGACACTGACTGGGGAAATCTAGCATTTAAAAAGTAACCATTTGAAGATGCGTAAAGTGAGACCTCTGCCTGCTCCTGTGAGTACCCATACAGCTACTGTTCTGGTGCTAAGCTCACAAGACTAATCTCCTGGACGATAATGCCATATACTCATTTGGCCTGGATCACAGGTGGAGCAGACATGTCTGTCTATACTCACCAATGTAAATGTAGCTAAGTATGTCACTGAAGCCAATAAGAAGTCCCAGTAAGGGGAGTTTAGCTCCACATCGGAGCTGCAGTTAAGTGTGCCTTTGCTTCTGAACCAAGCTTCCTATGTTTAGCTATCTTAGTTGTGTATTTGAAGGCAGGTGGCTTGTCTCTCTTCTCCTTTGGGGTGAGGTTCATGGTGATACTGCTTTTAGCAAATAGCCGGTTGAATATGAGCCCCAGAAGTGGGACTCGAGTCCTATCTCAGCAGACTCCACAATAATGTAGAGATAGGAGTTTCATCAGAAGGATATTGTTGAGAATGGGAATAGAGAAGAGAGAGTGCTTCTGTTTACTCTGCTATCTGGGTCACTGTGCAGCAGACAGCACAGAGCGTAGAGCCAGAGGTAGCAGAAGGGAGTGCCATGAGCGGTGCAGGTAATAAATACTGAGAATGAGAAGCTCTGAACCCTGAAGTTTGGCCCATCCCTGTCTACACACAGTGTAAAAGCAGTGCCTCACCTTTGCTCTGTTTAGCTCTGCAACTACAGATTCCTTGACTGCACGGTGGCTCACTTCAGTAGGTTGTGGTCCTCTTCCCTGCTACCTCTTCTTTCTCAATGAGAGTCTCCTTAAGGGACATTCAAAACCAAGAGAACTGGAAACTTCTGTTTCCCAAAGCATACAAGCTGCCAGGAAATTGCACAAAGGGCAGACAGCGGTTGTCGTGTTTGAAAGGAAGTGGCTGAGAACGCTGAGACCAAGAGTGTATGAGACTATGCTGACATGGTCTTTTGCAGATGGAGGTGAGCCTGTTTTGTCCCTTTTCCAAGCCAGATGGGGAACTGCTTTACTGTAAGCTGATCTTGAGTAATGAAAGGACAACCCTTCATGATCAAAAACTTCTAGTTAGCACCATGTGCCCCAGAAAACAAGCAGGAGGGCTCTCGAATGCTGTCAAAAGCCGGAGTGGTCCTACGCTATAGTCCTATGGACCTTCGGGGCAAACCTCATTGGTTCTGACCCAACAATATAACAGGTTCTTATACCAAAAGGATATAAGGTAGGGAGGCCCAGCTTGTGGAAGGAAATAGGAATGGTTCAACTGTGTAACCCTGTAGCAGGGCCAGTTCAAAATGCAAAACAAGCAGGCTCTTGCTTTTTCTGCCACGTGTTACCAAAAAACCCCCTAAACCCAACCCAAATCAAACAAAAACAAGATAGCACTACATTGCTTCAGACAGAGACCAGGAAAATGAGGCAGAAGCCTGTGTCTTGGGGCAGCAATTGGTGCCTCTTGTTCTTTATTTCTCTGGCGAGACTGAGAGTCTTGTTCTCCTGAACCCTCAGGTCCTGCTCCAGGCTTTGTCCTTGCTTTCGCTGTACTTTAGCACTTTCTGCCACATAGGAAAGCAGGCCCCCAACTCCTCTGCCTGCAGGAGGGTTACACGCCTTTTTACTTGAGCTGGCTGTGGGTGGGAGTGGCTGGACACATACAGTAGGACGGGACTGGGCACCTGAGGAAGTGACACTCAGCAACATACATGTCTGGGAGACACCTAATCAAGATTGGCAGGATTTTCTGTGTGACCTTCAGTAGGCACCTGCATTTTGCCTAAGTTGTATTTTAGGCATGTGAGAGACTGTTTGGGATTGTGCCTAGGTTCATCTTATGGTGCCTTGAAGAGGTTCTACCCACTTACCTGCAAAAAGGAGATTTTATGCCTCTTCCTCCCTTGGTGAGGGAGACAAGGAAGAGGGAAGTATTCTGTGTTGCTTGAATAGCACAGCACAATAAGAGTCAGAGAAAGAGAAGATTGTGGAAAAAATCTCAGCCCCACTGAAGTCCCTGGCAAAAATTCCATGGACTTCAACAACTTTCTATTCTATGGCTGCCTATACTTGTGTCTCACCGCAGACCCCTTTCAATGGCACAGTCTTAATAAATTGTATGACTACTGCAAAGTGTGGTAATGCCACAATGTGCAAAATGCCACCTTCACCATTTTTATTAGGGTGCTACTCTGACTAGCAAGCAGCATCTCTTTACACCAGACCAGCATCAGGTAATACAGGAGGAGTATTGTATTATTAAGAAAGTTTTTCTCTCACAATGTAGAATGACTGGCATTGAATCTTTTCCCTTGCTATTCTGTCATGTTCCTCTCTGTTCTATTGCTTATTGGGCCATACCTATGCTGCATTCAGTGAAGATTCCCATATTCAGCTTCACTTACTTTTGTTTAGGTGCGTGGCTAGGGATACTGGACAAGAAGCATGGCGGACAGTACTTATAATTAAGGCTCAGATATTTATCCATCCAAAAATAACACAATAAAATTTTGAACAAAAATAATATTCAGTATTTTGACAAGAGAGTCTATTGTTTTTCTGCAGTCACATGCCAGCCATTCCTCAACAAAATTCCACACATTGTCTTTCTCATGAGTTCAGAGGGCAGTGAAATTTCCACCTGTAGGCACAGATTTAGTTTTCTTTTTATGATTCCTCTTCCAGATTTATAAGAGAATTTAATTAGGCTTCTTATAGATTTTTTTGGCAATTTTTGAATATATGTATCTATCTCCTTCTTGATTATGATCCCCTTTAACTCACTGGATGTCCCAAATTATAAGCTTTGCATGGAATCAGTTGCCTTTGGCTATGTTTGATATTATGTTACCTTCTGTTCAGTTAACGGTGTGGAGATAGGCCATAAGCACTGGAAAAACCTCAAAGCTCTTTTCTGCTGTTTTGAAATTGAGAAAGCAGAAACATAATTGCTTTTGTTGGATCACAATCCTGAATAGCAAAAGACTTTTTAAACATCTGCCCTTCCTTTGATTGGCTTTACATCTTCTCTCTTTTTTGTCTACTCTTCATTATTCTGCATTTTATTCACTAATGAAAAATTCTATCCATGACAATATTTTCATATGCTGTAAGATGACTGTGATTCAATGCATTTAATCTGATCTAGCCCTACAGAAAACCTTAATAGAATGTGACAATATATGTTAATTCTGCAAGGTTTGTATTTCCTTTCTTGCTTGTGTAATATCTGATCTGTCCTGCCTACAATCTCAGCGCAATCTCCTGCAACCCTGACTTTTAGCAGAGCCAGAGTCTAACTCCCAGCACATATTTGCAACACCTATTGAAGTCAAACAGCACCATGTAGCTATATGGAAAATAAATTTTCCTTTCTTTGTCATCGAAGCCCTGCTCCCATGCAGATCTGTGACAAATCAGCACTGACTTACATTCTGCCAAGATCAGGCGTCTGAATTGTTACCTTTTACATGGGATTCTTTCTGATGGGAGAACTCGCATATGTCTCCAGGTGCTGATCTCCTGCTCGCTATTTATCACTAATCGAATTACTTGATATGTCTCTCTCCTTTCTTACTTTTTTAATACCACTGTCAAATACCTATCATGACATTAGTATGCATTCCCAGGGAAATGTAGCAGCCAGAAATAATGCTGATCCCTGAGTGGATTGGAATAATCCATTCATTCTGCAGGGAATAGTTATCCCTATTCAATAATAATATTGAAATTAAGAAATCACATTCTGTCTTTTAACATGGGAAGACAATACAAATAATTGGGGAATTTCCTAATGAGTCTGTTATTAAAACAGTATCTAGAGGAAACCTGAGCACACAGACAGCTGAAATGCGTCCTTTTCTTTTTTTCCTGGTTCGAGCATAATGCCTGACATCAATACCACAAGTATTTTCAGTGCTACCTGGGAATAAGGGGAAATGAAGGCAGGAGACTTTTGAAAAGTCACTTCTGATTTTGCTCATTTAAGAGCTACGTATTTCAAAAGAAATGAGGGCCAAACTTTCAAGTGCCAATAGTCCCCTGTCGGATCCAGATTTTCAGAAAGATTCCATTCTCATTTACACTTCTCAATAGAGCATTTTTCCACAAGCGCTCAGCAGCCAGCAATTCTTTCTGGCCAGGAAGCCATTGAGAAAGCTGGCCTTTTTTTTTTTTTTTTACCCTTCTCTGCCTGAAAGGGAATGGGGATCTCTTTTGTGAATAAGGTTCTTCAGACAAGTTATGCCTGATGAGCCTGGCTCTGAGGGAAGAAGTGAAGTACAACTTTCCTCTCTGAAGCCTCCAGAGGCTGTGGGCACTAGAGAGACCCAGACTACTGTTGGGCAGAGATAGTTCTGAGAGAACTAGCTTGGAGACTGGAAGCAATGGAGAAACACCCATAATTCCTCCTGGAACTTTGCAGTATGTGAGGGAACAAGTATTTCCATGAATACCAGAATTATTCTGGAAGCCTAGTTTCCAATGGAGTTAGTGTTTCATGGCTGACTGACATTTTAAATGAATTATACTATTGCTGCACTGTGAATTCTGCCCTTATCAGACACTGGAGAATCCATAGGGGAGAGAAGCCTTGGCTGCAGAGTGGATTCCCTTATATCTAATAAGGTATAAGCTCTGACTGAAGCTTTCCTTCACATACATCCAGTCTCTTTCCCAGGTGGATTCTCTCTGTGTCAAATGAGAACCTAGCGTGGGCTGCAGCCTTTCCATCAGTAGAAAAACTCTTAAGGTTTCTATATTCGCAAAAACTTACCACCTTGATTATCTCTGAAACCTCTACCTTTCTGCCAGGTTCAGCAACAATTACCCAATGGGTACAAAAGTACAAAAGTTTTTAGACAACTGTGCGCACACACGCACACACACACTGAGCAATTATATGAGCTGTGCTTCCTCATGGAGCCAGGCTAAAAACACCCACTGATAAACTCTAAATGACTGAAGCCTGCTGTGTCTCCGAGCGAGTTGGGCAGGCTGTAATAAAGGGCTGAGTGGAAAGAGAAATAAATTATTCTATATCTCCTGTCCCATATAGCAATCAGGCACGTCTCCCTCCACTGCTAGCCATAGGGTCTCCCCATCAGACGCGACCGCTGCACAGCCCCTTTGGCACAGAGCACACTGCGGGGGCAGTCAGGGGGGCTGGAAGTGTTCCTGGCTGGTCTGCCAGTGTGAAGGATTGGCAGTGTTTCTTGCAGTTTCCTTTCCCATGAGCAACTAGCAGCAATCAAATACAATCTAGCCCTTATTATTTGCCGTTAGTTTCTTTGATTGTGATTTGGAAATACGTTGCTAAGGAAAGCAAAAACCGTGGTTAACTGATTGATAGAAAATAAGAGTCATAGAAAACATCTGGAGAGCCAGATGAGTACAAGCCATTGTTTAGTTTAATACCCTTATAATATTTGCTGCAAACAGCCAAGCTGAAGGGTGGATTCTTCATCATTTTTATTATGTCCTTATTCCAAAATATTAGTGAATAGGCCTTGACAGCAATGTTTGATTAATGCCCTTTTGCCCAGATATTACCATGTCTTGGCTTCCTGAGGCTGTGTAAGGCCAAATTATCAGAACATAATATCAAAATGTAAGAATGGTCATAGTGGATAATGCCAACATCCCTCTAGACTCTTGCCTCTGATGGTGACTAATAGCAGATGTTTAGAAAAAATTACAAAGCCAAAAAATGCAGCCGTTGTTCTCCGATATACTCTCATAGCTTCTAGTGATTAGCAGCTAGAGAACAAGCTGAGCAAGAATTGGTGTCTTTGTAGTTAATATGGATGGATGGATGGATGGATAGATGGATGGATGGATGAATGGATGGATGGATGGATTTTTTTTTCTGCTTCGTTGTTCCTCCTTGGCCTTTAAAGGTAAAAATAGGTAGGTTATGTTCTGTCTAGGGAAAAATGCTGAAAGGGAAATCCTGCAGCTGGAAATTTTGGAACCATCTGTAGGAAATAAACTTCATCAAGCTGCAGTGGCATGTCTAAGCTAAAGTTAGAGAGTCTCAGCCTCTCTGAACTTCTGATGTTCACTCTTCAGCTTAACCATATAGTTGTTTGGCAGCCAAAAGCGGGGGGGGAAACAAGGGTGGGGGCCGGGGGTTGAAGCTGACTGCAGCTGTCCAGAGCCTCCTTTCAGGTGGGCTGGAAGAGATAAGACCAGCACATCACCTGGCTGACCATACAGCCCTTCAGCTGCAGCCCTGGGAGCCAACACCCTGGTTGAAACATGCTCTTCAAACCCCTTTATGCAGAGTGGTCTCTGAGTAGACAGAGATAGCTGACAGAAATGTGGTTAATGGTCAACTTACTTCGAATCTTCGCAGGTCCATTCCCATGCTGATCACAGTTTTTCAACAGCTGTGATTTACGTGTATGTCAGTGTGTTGTGGATTTCTCGAAGAACCCTCTGTGAGCCCAGGAGGACAGAAAATATTAGCACATTTCTGATTTTACAGATACTGAGAGTTGAAATCACTTTTCTGAAGTTCAGAGTGAACTGCTAACTGGATCAGATATAGAAACTACTCACTCCTAACACTGTTTTCAATGGCTAGCCAGCACTTCCTTTCACCTAATTTACTGTTAAACCTAGAGGCATAACTCAGAGATCTGTGTACCAAGTATACCAAGGGGGCTGTTTCCTCACAGAATTTTATTCAATATTTATAACATGTGCTTATTATGGTGATCATGTACAAAATTACATTGTTTTGACTCTTTAAGTGGCATTTTAACTAACAGGAATTGTTGCATTACAAAAAAAAAAAAAAAGTCTAGCATTTCCAGAAATACCATGGCTTTTTTTCTGAATTCACACATCAGCTCTGAATTCATTACAATACAAAGCTGCTTATAGTGCCAATACATTTTTGCACTTCATTCAATCAAATTTTACTGTGAGTTTAGATCAACCATGTTGTCTCATATTCCACAGAAATATGAGTCGTTTAGGAGAAAGGAGAGGAGAGGAGAGGAGAGGAGAGGACAAAGGAAGAAAAGTGTGTAAGTGAAGGAGGAAGGAAGAGAGGGAAGAATGAAAAACGAAAGCAAACCTTGAACATGTTTTGTCTGCTCAAGTCAAGTGACTACCTTACTTCTTCAGGTTCCCTTACAATTACATTTATTGATTCCTTACCTGTTTGGCATTGTTATGAAAAGTCACTCATATTCTAAGTAGTTTTTTTTGAAAGTCTAACATGAGCAAAATGTTAGCTTGTCAGAAGTGGTTGCTGAGCTTGTTGAGCCTGTGGCTCAAGAATGCTGATATCAGAGGAAGTTCTGTGAGCAAAGAACATCCATGAGGGCACCCATTGCAGCCTTTTTCAATTCTGTGGGAGCTATTCCTGCCCTTTTTCACATCACATTCATTTCTACCCAAAACTGATGTGGTTCTAAAGTCACTCCTGCTGAATCATCCTTCAAAACAGAACAGACATAGAGTAGTCCCTGCTCTCTGCTATTCCATTAGATCTTGTCTATTACATGTGAAAGGGTTTTCCAGCAAACCTACACTAATGTAATGCCAACAGAACCACCTCAGTGGAAATGTTTTGATGAACAAAATAATAAACCAGCAAAAATACTTTTTTTCCCTGATATTTTTCTGTCTACCTCAGGCAATTGTTTTCATGCTTCTGACAGACACGGCAAGGATGGCAAAACTTTCTGCATAGACAAGAAATCCTGAGGGGTGTGGAACAGAATATTCACTGCTGGTTGTGATTGCTGCTCAGTTGTCTCTCTGGGCTGGCTTATTGCATGAGGGAGTTTGCTTTTAAAACTGAAGAGTACTGGAGATTTTGGGTTGATGCCATTATTTTTTTTAATTTTCCCTTCTTGACATTGCTTATTTAAAGAGAGCACTAGGGTCTAGCATTTACTGGTACTACAGGAAAAAAAAAACAGGCCAAAAATAAGAGTGCTTTAAGAAAGATCAACAGATAGCCAAAGGACTGGCAATGTTTGACCATTGGGATGTATTTACTGAAAGAAGACCCTTTTTGAAGGACAGACTCTGCCTAAGCAACTGTGGAAACAGCCTTCTGGAAGCAAGTCTGGCAGAACTGATAAGCAGAGCTTTGAACTGAGAAATGAAGGGTACAGTGTCAAAGACTTGAATAATCTCCACATGCCCATAGAACACCAGAGGAGAAAGTGTAGGTACACGAGGGTATGCCAAAGGATAAAGAAATGTAAGTGATCAGAATGGCAGGAAATAAGAAGAAATAGAGTGCAAACTGTGAATAGAACTGCTTCCAAGGTGGCAATACAGTGAGTGTCAGGTGCAGGTCTTGACAAAACTGTGGTTATGGGGGAGAGAAATATTTAACAACAATATATGTACCAAAAAGGGAAGAGCATAAACTAAGCTGGCAGGGTACTAGGTGGGACAGGTATACACTCGTAGCAGAGCAGAATAGCAATCACAGCTGGAACACTGGTCTCAAAGCACATGCATTATTCAGGAAAGCAGAGATAAAGGTGAAGGTGGCGGCAGAGAACTGTGCATTAATAATGTGAAACACTGCAAAGAAGGATATGCAGAAGTGATAGCATACAAAAAACCAGAATTTGTTCCAGTTAAAATCATTTTGGGGAAAGCTGGTAAAGGAGAGTACTTGGACAGTGCAAGCCCCCTGGTTTTGCTCTGGTTATGTGTAAAGGCATCAGTGATGCCATTAGAGAGACAAGTTCTATTGGGTTTGTATCATGCAGGGAAATTTTTACCTCCCCAAATATGGATCAAGAACAACCACCAGTAAAAATGACAGAATCCAGATATTTATGGATATAATAATCAGCAAATGTCTCAATAAAATTCTCACAGAACCATTTAAAAGTAATGTTGATTGAGACTTGGTTTTGGTAACTGATGGCTGCAGCAAAAAAAAGGGCCTTGGTTCAAGTGATCAGGGCCTGAGATTTCCTAATTAAATGGAACAAATAAGTGACTCTGCTAATAAGATTTTACATTTTAAAAGGGCAACGTTTGGTAAACTTTTGGAATTGATTAACAAAGTCAGATGGATTGCAGAGTGTGGGCAATAAAATGTGAAAGAGTCCTGGAGCTTCTACGGCTCTGAGCAACTAAAAGTTTTGGGAATCTATGTACCAGACAAAAAAGATAGTCTGGTTTTGTAACCATTTCAAGAGATGTGCTAGTACATGAGGTTATGTCTTTTAAAAGAAAGACCAGGTCTTAGGCAAGGAATGGACTTAAATGTGACAGGAATGACGACACCAAAGTCTTGCTAAGCTTTCTTGGATGATAATCCTACACAGGGAGAACAGTGTAATACTCTTCACTTGTGTTTCACTGCAGCATTTGGCACAGCAGCACAGAAGATGTTATTTGTTCACTGGAGCTCTGCAGTAAAACTGTGTGTGTAATAAGGATCTGGCTCACAGCATACAGACACCACTGAAAAATAAAGCATCACAAGACTGGACATTGGACAGAAGCAATTCGGAAGGCACATCAAACTAAGTGCTGGGACAAATCTTGTTTCATATTTTTGTAAACAATCAAGATACTAGTACAGACTTCTAAATTTTTAAAGATGCAGCATTTAGAGGTATCATTAATTGAATAAAAAGATTACCAAGACTATGAAAACCAGTAAAGATTAAACAAAAAATTTAAATGCAAAGTTACTGCTAGCAATACAATTTCCCCTAGGTGCTCCAAGCTTATAAGTAAACAGAAATACCTGGCCATGCTATGCAAAGTGATTCTTATGCTACAGTATGACCCAGACATCAAAACAGGCAACTAAAATCCAGTGAGACAGATATTAGAAAGTATTAATGCTTTAGCACAAAACCTGAGGAGACCTTGTGTGCTGCTCTGAGCACCCATGCTCAGGAAAGCTCGATTTCAGCTGTGCAGAAGCACAACTACACTGAGGTTGCCTACTTGGTTCCTGTACAGACCATTCACTTAAGAGTTGGATTCAATGATCCTTGTGGGTCTCTTGCAACTCGAAATATTCTGTGAATGACATAACTTAGAATCATAGGATCATCACAGGATATCCTGAGTTGGAAGGGACCCACAAGGACCACCGAAGTCCAACTCCTGGCTTTGCACAGGACAATCACAAGAATCACACCATGTGCATCAGAGCATTGTCCAAATGCTTCTTGAACTCTGGCAGGCTTAGTGCTGTGACCACTTCCCTGGAGAGCCTCTTGCAGTGCCCAACCACCTTCTGATGAAAAACCTTTCCTTAATATCCAACTCGACCAGTAGGAAATAGGCAGAGGCCTGAAAGGTCTGAATAACTTGGCTTGTTAAGCTGGGAGGAAAAAAAA
>VZRS01005494.1:158870-178529 GCA_013398055.1 Ifrita kowaldi
AGTGACTACCTTACTTCTTCAGGTTCCCTTACAATTACATTTATTGATTCCTTACCTGTTTGGCATTGTTATGAAAAGTCACTCATATTCTAAGTAGTTTTTTTTGAAAGTCTAACATGAGCAAAATGTTAGCTTGTCAGAAGTGGTTGCTGAGCTTGTTGAGCCTGTGGCTCAAGAATGCTGATATCAGAGGAAGTTCTGTGAGCAAAGAACATCCATGAGGGCACCCATTGCAGCCTTTTTCAATTCTGTGGGAGCTATTCCTGCCCTTTTTCACATCACATTCATTTCTACCCAAAACTGATGTGGTTCTAAAGTCACTCCTGCTGAATCATCCTTCAAAACAGAACAGACATAGAGTAGTCCCTGCTCTCTGCTATTCCATTAGATCTTGTCTATTACATGTGAAAGGGTTTTCCAGCAAACCTACACTAATGTAATGCCAACAGAACCACCTCAGTGGAAATGTTTTGATGAACAAAATAATAAACCAGCAAAAATACTTTTTTTCCCTGATATTTTTCTGTCTACCTCAGGCAATTGTTTTCATGCTTCTGACAGACACGGCAAGGATGGCAAAACTTTCTGCATAGACAAGAAATCCTGAGGGGTGTGGAACAGAATATTCACTGCTGGTTGTGATTGCTGCTCAGTTGTCTCTCTGGGCTGGCTTATTGCATGAGGGAGTTTGCTTTTAAAACTGAAGAGTACTGGAGATTTTGGGTTGATGCCATTATTTTTTTTAATTTTCCCTTCTTGACATTGCTTATTTAAAGAGAGCACTAGGGTCTAGCATTTACTGGTACTACAGGAAAAAAAAAACAGGCCAAAAATAAGAGTGCTTTAAGAAAGATCAACAGATAGCCAAAGGACTGGCAATGTTTGACCATTGGGATGTATTTACTGAAAGAAGACCCTTTTTGAAGGACAGACTCTGCCTAAGCAACTGTGGAAACAGCCTTCTGGAAGCAAGTCTGGCAGAACTGATAAGCAGAGCTTTGAACTGAGAAATGAAGGGTACAGTGTCAAAGACTTGAATAATCTCCACATGCCCATAGAACACCAGAGGAGAAAGTGTAGGTACACGAGGGTATGCCAAAGGATAAAGAAATGTAAGTGATCAGAATGGCAGGAAATAAGAAGAAATAGAGTGCAAACTGTGAATAGAACTGCTTCCAAGGTGGCAATACAGTGAGTGTCAGGTGCAGGTCTTGACAAAACTGTGGTTATGGGGGAGAGAAATATTTAACAACAATATATGTACCAAAAAGGGAAGAGCATAAACTAAGCTGGCAGGGTACTAGGTGGGACAGGTATACACTCGTAGCAGAGCAGAATAGCAATCACAGCTGGAACACTGGTCTCAAAGCACATGCATTATTCAGGAAAGCAGAGATAAAGGTGAAGGTGGCGGCAGAGAACTGTGCATTAATAATGTGAAACACTGCAAAGAAGGATATGCAGAAGTGATAGCATACAAAAAACCAGAATTTGTTCCAGTTAAAATCATTTTGGGGAAAGCTGGTAAAGGAGAGTACTTGGACAGTGCAAGCCCCCTGGTTTTGCTCTGGTTATGTGTAAAGGCATCAGTGATGCCATTAGAGAGACAAGTTCTATTGGGTTTGTATCATGCAGGGAAATTTTTACCTCCCCAAATATGGATCAAGAACAACCACCAGTAAAAATGACAGAATCCAGATATTTATGGATATAATAATCAGCAAATGTCTCAATAAAATTCTCACAGAACCATTTAAAAGTAATGTTGATTGAGACTTGGTTTTGGTAACTGATGGCTGCAGCAAAAAAAAGGGCCTTGGTTCAAGTGATCAGGGCCTGAGATTTCCTAATTAAATGGAACAAATAAGTGACTCTGCTAATAAGATTTTACATTTTAAAAGGGCAACGTTTGGTAAACTTTTGGAATTGATTAACAAAGTCAGATGGATTGCAGAGTGTGGGCAATAAAATGTGAAAGAGTCCTGGAGCTTCTACGGCTCTGAGCAACTAAAAGTTTTGGGAATCTATGTACCAGACAAAAAAGATAGTCTGGTTTTGTAACCATTTCAAGAGATGTGCTAGTACATGAGGTTATGTCTTTTAAAAGAAAGACCAGGTCTTAGGCAAGGAATGGACTTAAATGTGACAGGAATGACGACACCAAAGTCTTGCTAAGCTTTCTTGGATGATAATCCTACACAGGGAGAACAGTGTAATACTCTTCACTTGTGTTTCACTGCAGCATTTGGCACAGCAGCACAGAAGATGTTATTTGTTCACTGGAGCTCTGCAGTAAAACTGTGTGTGTAATAAGGATCTGGCTCACAGCATACAGACACCACTGAAAAATAAAGCATCACAAGACTGGACATTGGACAGAAGCAATTCGGAAGGCACATCAAACTAAGTGCTGGGACAAATCTTGTTTCATATTTTTGTAAACAATCAAGATACTAGTACAGACTTCTAAATTTTTAAAGATGCAGCATTTAGAGGTATCATTAATTGAATAAAAAGATTACCAAGACTATGAAAACCAGTAAAGATTAAACAAAAAATTTAAATGCAAAGTTACTGCTAGCAATACAATTTCCCCTAGGTGCTCCAAGCTTATAAGTAAACAGAAATACCTGGCCATGCTATGCAAAGTGATTCTTATGCTACAGTATGACCCAGACATCAAAACAGGCAACTAAAATCCAGTGAGACAGATATTAGAAAGTATTAATGCTTTAGCACAAAACCTGAGGAGACCTTGTGTGCTGCTCTGAGCACCCATGCTCAGGAAAGCTCGATTTCAGCTGTGCAGAAGCACAACTACACTGAGGTTGCCTACTTGGTTCCTGTACAGACCATTCACTTAAGAGTTGGATTCAATGATCCTTGTGGGTCTCTTGCAACTCGAAATATTCTGTGAATGACATAACTTAGAATCATAGGATCATCACAGGATATCCTGAGTTGGAAGGGACCCACAAGGACCACCGAAGTCCAACTCCTGGCTTTGCACAGGACAATCACAAGAATCACACCATGTGCATCAGAGCATTGTCCAAATGCTTCTTGAACTCTGGCAGGCTTAGTGCTGTGACCACTTCCCTGGAGAGCCTCTTGCAGTGCCCAACCACCTTCTGATGAAAAACCTTTCCTTAATATCCAACTCGACCAGTAGGAAATAGGCAGAGGCCTGAAAGGTCTGAATAACTTGGCTTGTTAAGCTGGGGGGAAAAAAAAAAAAAAAAAAAAAAAAAAAAAAAAAAGAGAGAGAAAAAAAAAAAAAAAAAAAAANGAAAGATACAAGCCAACCACAAGAAATCAGCAAAAGCAAAAGCAGAAAATGTTTTCTAGCTGTTAGAGTCATCAGTCTTGCTGTGGTGGACAGTGAGCACCTAATGGCGTTTAAGACTGAACCTGACACATTGTTGAAAGCAAATCTATGTGTTTGTGACAAGAAGAGGTCTTGCTAGTCCAAGTTGGATTTGTGGGCTCAACTGTGGCTGAATATCTGAGGGAGAGATTAAAGGGAGGGATTTGTAATATGAAAGAAGACTGCAGGTCTCCTTCAGTGTTTAGTAAATCTTTTCCTCAGCTTTTCGATTCCAAACTATTGCTAGTTTGCCAAACATAAACTGAATGACACAACTCTTGAAAAAACTTTTAATTTCAAGTTGGAGCCATATTCTGAAGCTTGAGTCATGTAAGAGGAAGAACGTGGGTTTTCACGGAAAATTTAAAACATCTTTCTCAGGCTTGTCTGACTACTCAGCTGAACTTTACCATCTGAAATATTCAGACTGGCTATCTCCTACATAGAGAGAAAGTCCCATTCACTACCTACCTGCTAGTCAAACATCATCAAAAGTGAAAATAAAGTTGCCTAGGATATTTGTCTATTTCCATTTCATGTATATGCAGTGCTGCTCTTTGCCAGTTTGAAGCTAAACCTACTTGCAGAGCTAAAGATTTGTTCTTCCTCTTGCAAGAGGCCATAGGAAATTACCCCTTGGCTTAACTGGGATCATATATATGGAGTTCTTACAGCTGAGCAGGTAGATGTTGTCTTCTCTGCCCACAGGGTCCATCTGCTTCTGCTGTTTCTCCAGAGAGCTCCTTGGAGTGAAATTTTCAATAATAGTAACAGCTCCCCTCCTCTTCCCCCCAGATATGTTATTCTGAAGATGCTTGGCTATGCTTCTGCCACTGTTAGTCAGCCATTCTCTGTGTCATGCTCTACTCTTGAGACTCACCTGTCTGGTCTCCAGCTTGCACCATGACTCTGGCAATTTGCTTGTTTCCAGCCCTGTGCTGCAGACTGACTCAGCCTGATGCCCTTCCAAGCTGAATACGACTGATCCCACCACCACCACCACCCGGCTCCATGCATGATGATTCATGAGCCCTTGGAGTGTAACACACACAAAATGCTTTGGTGTATGTATGTTTCTGCTACCACTTCCTAGTCCAGCATCTCGCTTGCCTTCATACCTCCTGCTTGATGGGGTCTCCCTAACCGGAAAATGAGAGAAAAAATTGAGTTTATTATGGTGTAGATTTAACTCTATACAAGTTCTGTGTGCCAGACAAGGGCAAAGGGTTATATTTCAATCCATTGCAACCACGTGAAAAGGTGTTCCTATATTCATTTCTGCCTGGTTTTGATTTGGGTTTTGGAGGTCTTTGTTTTGTTTAATGCCTGGCTCCTAGAGTCATGTTTTTATGCAGAAAATATTTGAACAAAAGGGAGGGTTCAATTCACCCTGTCATGAAAAAACTGTAAGACCTGCTTCTAAGAATCACTCCAGCCTGTATTGTAAATAAAGTGTGCCCAAATAAAAATACATTTCAGTTGGCATCACTGTGAATTGATCAAATGAGCTACAGGTTGGGGTCATTTTTCCTGAACCTGCCTGAGAGATATCGTTTGTTATGAGCAAAACACATTGACACTCAGGAATAACAGCACCTTTTGACTAGTCCTGAACCCTGAGCCAGTGCTGAATGCAGCATGTCCTTACCTGCACTGCCTATAGATAGGCAGAACAGGACCCATCTACCCTGAGTTCAGCCATCTGGTCAGGTATGCTATAACTAAGCTAACTGCCTGTCTGCCTGCTGTAATTGACTGAGCCGTGCAGGCAACTTCAAAAGGTGACTCATCCCTCCCTTTAGTAGGTGCCTAAGCTAGCTGGCACGAATTGCCCTTCGTCTTTCTCCACTGGATACAGAGGGAGCCGAGACTTGGCCTATACATTAACTGGTATATGGCTAAAGTTAGTGAAGATAAATCCCATCTGCAGTTAGTGCTGGATCTGATAACTCAACTGCTAATGCCCCATTTGAAATGCAGGCATTGCTTTTAGAAATAGGTATCATGGACTTATTGGTATCAGATGTTGTCCATAAATGGGCAGTTCTAAAGGGAGGCCAGGGTGGGGGGAGGGATAGTAACCCCTTGATTGTGAAATTACATGATTAGTAAATGAATATGATTCTTCAGCAGGCTGTTTTTAATGTCGGGGTTGTGTTTCTAATGAAGGAAAACATGTTGTATCACTGATCCATATCACAGTCCTCATGCTGTCTGCTATCAAGAGAAGGCAAGCTCTAAACCCAAGATCTATCAGATTTTTATTCATACCTGCAGAAATAAAACCATAAGGTTGTTCCTTTTTAAAATCAAAATAGTCTCTGTGCAGTGTATCTGATTCAAACCATATTGCTAGCAAGGTGGAACCTTGAAAACATTAAGATTTTTCTATGGTAAAAGTTAAAGATTAGAGGGCCCTGAGGAAACAGAACACATGGGCCAAAAGTTTTAAACCCAAATATTAAAGATAGTCAGCCAAGTCAAAACATTGGCATCTACATGAAGGGATTGTGAATTATAGAGGGACTGAGCACCCGCTGAGTCTACTTATTCCCTAGCACTTCTGAAAACTACTCCAGTTTTAATTAAATACCTTCATGTGGATGAAGTTGCTTCAATTTTGTACAAAGGAATACGTATGCTCCTTGCTTTACTAGAACCCCAAAAGGGTTTGGCCCCTTGTCTTTCTACACTGGAATGGGAAGAACAATGAGAGAAACCTTTGGTTCTGACAGAGGAGTTTTTTCAGTTGAATCAGAACTAACTCCCCAGGAAAAACAACACAAAACCAAACAAACAAACAAGATAAACTACCAAAAAAACCCAGAGGCCCATCACATGAGTCATCAATGGCTGATCAAAAGGACTTTGGAGGGACAGAAACCTGTGACCACAACCTCAGAAAATTTGAGCTCAAAAGCTTATCATGGGCTCAGCCCTATCAGTTGCACAGTGAAAGGTACCTCTGACATGCCACAGCTTCTGCCTCTTCACAATCCTGCCTGTGGCCTTCCTGGGACTGACTTGGGAAATGCATTGTGTTAAATTAGCTCAAGGAACTGTTCTTATTTTTCAAGTATGAGAAAACTCACAACACTGAAGTAATATAGAAAACAAATCTTAACTCCTTTGAGTAATAAAGAAACCACCAAGTTACTCTAGATTATATAGCAGGAGAAAATAGGTGTCATATTTGAGGTTGAATTACAATCTTTACATCCCATACCAACAAACAAAAATTAACATCTGCTACTGTAGAGCTCAAAGTAGGTCTCCACCACCAATATCAGGAGGACCTTTCCTAAGCTGGAAGTTGTGACAGCAAAATGTGATGTGTGCTATTCTTCTGGATTTGTAGTCCTTGTGAGGTAAACAGCATGAGGAATCCTCCCTCTGAAAGACATTGGGTAGCTGTTCTTCCATTACTCTTCATGTAGAAGTGGAAGAAAAACTTTTCCTTTCTTAGTTTCAAAAATTCTCTCAGCTGAAACCAGTAATTGCTATTTCCCAACATAACCGCAATCCTGGGCTTCTCTGCTGTTCCTATCCTTTGCTGGCCAGTATGGCTTTGGATAAGGCACAAAAGATTTGTCTGTACACACCTTCTCAATTCACGGTGTAGTGAGCCCTTGATGCCAAACACAACATCAAGGATGCCAGTCTTAGGGAAAGGCACGTGAAAGTTAAGTACTGAGACAACTAACTTTTAAGACATGTAAATCCTTCAATGGAACTAGCAATAAACCTCTCTAGCCTAAGTCTTCCTAGGTGGCTAATGAACTGGAATGTGTCTCATTTTTCATGCCTACTCTGAGACATCCTAGCCTGACTGTTAGAGGCTGTCTATTGCCCGTAAACCCAAAAATGCATTTTCCTTTCAGCGTAGATAGAAATTGCCCTTCTTCCCAATTATTAAAGAAGAGGAGCATTCCCAGAGACAAGAATGAAAATCTATTCCTGTCTGTTGACATACACATTATGCTTTCTTGTCTGTAAAGCCAGTTCAGTGATCGTATGCTATTTCATTTTTCTCATGTGAAGTTTAGTTTTAATTTACAAAACTTATTTTGATACTGGAATAAACTTATTTTTAATTGTTGGTGCTCATAAGGTGTCAGAAAATGATATGGGACAGGAATTATGAATCACACTTTCACCTCTGAAAATGCAAAACCCGATAAAATTTGACCAAGCAGCAGAGTATTGATCAAGCAGTCATTACTGTTGCTTAATTGTCTGGTTTATATAGTGGCCTGTGGTACAGCACAATTAGAAGGGATAAAGTCCTGGTCACCTTGCGCTTCAAATTCCTTCTGGTATGTAGGAAGTTTTTGTTCCATACTATAAAGCAGGAAAGAGCACCTAAAATGTTGGTTTCTGGCTATTAGGGGACTTCAGAGTTGAATTTTAAGGTCTGGGTTTTACAAAACAGTTAGTTGTTCTTCTGTTCAGAAGGCATAGGCAACGTAGGTGGATGAATCTGATTCCAAATGATGCAGATGCCATCAAAGGTGTTTTGGATGTTACGCCAAAATAAAGAGTAAATATTTCAGTATGGGTTTTAAGACTGAGGTCTGAAATATACAACAAAAAATTTAGACTGGTAACTCTAGTTTAAGCCTTTATCTCCCCACTGGTGTCTGGAGGAATTCAGAATCTCACACAGGACTTGGTAGCCTAAAACCTCTCTTTTTGGGCTGAGCCTTAGTAGTGGCAATTCAGAGTCAATCAATGTTGGTGACACTCAGATAGCTAATCTGCCAAAATCACTTTGGCAAATTTCGCCTGGCCTTCTCAGTCACATAGGATTTGCCACATACAGAAGTGACATCCAAAGGCATTGGGCAACCTGGGCTGAAAAATAAATACAGTTTGAGTGGCTCATGCAAATATAGTTGTTGCTAGCCAAAGGCTACAGTACCATTTTATGACTTGAGGTATGGACAGAAAGATTTCTGTGCTTTTTTGGGACTCCCATCCAACATGCTTGTACAGAAGATCTAAGTAAACACAGTAAAATTGGTATGAGTATTTGAATACTTAGCTCACATTCTGTACCTCTAACAGAAATGCAGAAGCAGAAATAAGGAAAACTTCAAGCCTAAAGAAAAACTTACATCCTGTTCAGCAGAAATACCTGCATTCTCTAATTCTAACTTGAAGCCTTAGAGGTTGCAAGAGCTGAAGTGAGGCAGTCACCTCTAGAGACTGGATGTGACCTTAAATGAACCCAAACATTGTGGAGAGTGTCTGTTTCTTTTTGCTGCTCATGCCACGGGCCTGGGGTGCACAGTCTCCTAATCTGAGCAGCTAATGCAGTGACATAGCGGAACTGGGATGTCCAAGTTAAATACCTCCCATCTGGATGTGGACAGAGGCATGGCTGAAGTGCCCTGTCAAAAGGGCACCATCATAATTTAACCGCGAAAAAATTAGCATGTGCTCAAAAAATTTTAGAAACAAAAAGCTTCCTGGGATACTAAAGATACTAAAGCAGCAGAATGAGGGCCCTGTTCACTTGTAAGACACAGCAGCTGGCTGGGGCCCTCCCTGACCTCCCTATAAAGGGAAAGAAGTCAAACGTGCTGGATTCAGAGGTCCTCTCCTTCCACTCTCAACTCTGTCAGACTCTGCTGGAATTTATTAATTCCTCCCCCCTAGTCCCCTACCCCCCAAAATAAAGGTAGCTCTACCAGCTCTTCACAGCTACAACAGCGTAATAAAACCGCAGGAGCTGGGGGAAGCTCCTGGAGGATAACCCCCGGCCGGGTTACAAAGGACCTTTCGGGCAGGTTTTATGCACAGGATATGCGCCCTTCCTCATGCCAGGAGCACCTCCTCGCTCCCCAGAGCACTCCCCACCCCAGCCCCTCTCCCCCTGCGCCGGATGGCGCGGAGCCGCCCGGCCTCCGCCTCCCGTTAGATGGCGCTACAGACTTTACAACCACGTGTATAGCGGAGAGGGAAAAAAGAATAACAATAATAAAGGAAATAACCCTCTTATTGTCCGAAACGCGGGGAGTCGGCCCCGCGGAGGGCCCGGGGGAAGCAGCGCCCGGTAGCGGGATGCCCCTTTCCCTCGGGGAGCGCCCGGGATTGCCCGCACCCCCGCGGCGGCTGCCAGGGCTTGGCCCTCGGGAACCACCAGGGCAAAGTCGGGGACGAGTGGGCCAGCGGGGACCCGGCGTAGCCGTCCTTCCTACGGGAGAACATCCTGTCAGGAACGGGGAGGAGGCTCCGGCTGGTTCCCAACCGGGGAGCTGGGCGAAACCCACGGGCAGTCTCTCGTCCCTCCCCAGCTATACTTCTCCTTCCCAAAAACTTACTCATGCAATGTCCACAGCCTGCCTGGGCTCTCATGGCTGGATGTTTAATCAGTCCCACTCTTTTCCCCGGACGCTTTTTTTTTTTCTTTTCTTGTTTGTAGTCCCGCGTTTCCCCTCGGTGTGGAACCCCGCAAGTTTTCGGGCAGCCGGTCAGTGGCTGCCACGGGGCTCCGCCGGAGCAGGGCTGCCCTAGGTGTGTGGCTCTGCCCCTCGCCCATCCCGGCCGAGGACAGAAGGGATAGNGCTCCCTCCCCCCATCCCCCAGCACGCCTGGATCCCTAAGATCGGTGGGGTTTCAAGACGTCCTCCCTCCTTTTGCCATGCACGAGAGCACTTTGCTGGGTGCGCACGTGAGGAGCGGAGCGGAGCGCCGGGAGGGTAAGTGAACCCCTTGCTTCAGCCGGGGGGCAGGAGGGGACCTCTCACGTCACCCGCGGATCAGAGGACTCCTCCGTCGCGCCGGGGGTNAGGGAAAAAAGAATAACAATAATAAAGGAAATAACCCTCTTATTGTCCGAAACGCGGGGAGTCGGCCCCGCGGAGGGCCCGGGGGAAGCAGCGCCCGGTAGCGGGATGCCCCTTTCCCTCGGGGAGCGCCCGGGATTGCCCGCACCCCCGCGGCGGCTGCCAGGGCTTGGCCCTCGGGAACCACCAGGGCAAAGTCGGGGACGAGTGGGCCAGCGGGGACCCGGCGTAGCCGTCCTTCCTACGGGAGAACATCCTGTCAGGAACGGGGAGGAGGCTCCGGCTGGTTCCCAACCGGGGAGCTGGGCGAAACCCACGGGCAGTCTCTCGTCCCTCCCCAGCTATACTTCTCCTTCCCAAAAACTTACTCATGCAATGTCCACAGCCTGCCTGGGCTCTCATGGCTGGATGTTTAATCAGTCCCACTCTTTTCCCCGGACGCTTTTTTTTTTTCTTTTCTTGTTTGTAGTCCCGCGTTTCCCCTCGGTGTGGAACCCCGCAAGTTTTCGGGCAGCCGGTCAGTGGCTGCCACGGGGCTCCGCCGGAGCAGGGCTGCCCTAGGTGTGTGGCTCTGCCCCTCGCCCATCCCGGCCGAGGACAGAAGGGATAGGACGGTGTATGAAACTACTGGTCCCCAACTCACTGAGTCCATGACCGACTCGTCAACACTCCTCCGCCCGGTCCCCAGCCGAAAGGCCGCCGGGTGTCCCCAGCCCTGTCGCTGAGGATAGGCAAATCACCTGAAGAGGGGGTTAGGACTGTCCCGGTGCAAAGACCACCGCCGCACCCCCATGCCGTGCCTACTGTCGTGCTGTGAACTTTCCGGTAGGGTAAGTTCTCCTTTAAGGAAGCGAACTGTTCCTTATGCATATTTAAGGCTGTTTGTCTGCAGTGCCCAGCTGACACGGGGCTGGAGGCTCACACGCGGGACCCGAGCTCTGGGGGAGTTAATCATCCCCACTTTAAACGCACCCTCTGCCAGGGCTCCAGTGGGGAGCTCCTTGCCATTGCTCTAAACACATGTAAGTCAGAAAGGGGGAGGGGGGGGGAGCTNGCTAGGCACCCTGCCACCTCCGCGCGTGTGTACTTCTGTACGGGTGCGCGAAACAACAAAGTGTATGTGAAGGTCAGGCTGGTGAGCTTCCACTGCAGCTCGAATGGGAAGGAGCAACTTTCAGTGCTCTGCTCTTAGTGGTTTCCTGCCTTTTAAAGTGAACTTGTTCGAGTGTGTTATTCAAAATGTGGTTCAGTAGTTATGCCTTCAAATTAAGTTGCTTCTCGGTCCTCATCGGGAAAAGCAGACATGTGTCCTCAATTGTATAGTGTATATATATATATATATATATATATATAAAATCTACTAGGTACTTTATGATTCCATCTGGAGAAATTAAAAGCCCAGAGCTGTAATGTTTATTCTTACATAGTTTACAAAAAAAGGGGGAAATGTGTGAGACACGTCTCCAAATATAACCAAAGTGCTTTCCCTTCTGGTTAAAAAGTTGCGTGCAAATGTTTTCATTTTAACGCTCTCTGCCACCTGTATTTCTCAGGGAAACTTTTCTTGGCGTTAGTGACGAAACACCAATAGTACTTATTAATGAATTAATTATTATTATGGCTGCTGAATTGACTTAAAGTGCTTTGGAGGCAAAACTGATCCATGTTAATCAGTTACAATTAATTGTGTTTCAGCTGCTGTTTCAAACACAGTTTCAAAGACGAAGGCGAGAAGGCTGTACATGGGGTGTAGGGAAGGGGGTGATCCAGAGAATCTTCCCGGCCCACGGCCCCCTTGCTCAGAGATTTCATCTTGGGTGGCAGAAACCGGCGTAATGTTGTCCCGATGCCCGTGTCAGGTCACACAAAGGTGCGAGAGGCAACTTAGGTGACAAACTCCTCTTTCCCCTACCAAAAGCTGCAAAGATTAAAAGAGTCTGGGATTTAGGAGCGCAGCCCCGCAGGGAGATTTCCCTCCCGAGTTCACATTACGGGGAGGGCAGCGGGCGTGGGCTTTGCTGTTCCGTGTCTGCTTGGCCGCTTTGGTCAGGGCTTTTGTGTTGGCGGCGGAGACAAGGAGGCAGCGGTGGGCAGCCAGGCTGAAGGGGTCCACAGAGTCCTCTCGCGGGGGGGCGGGGGGGAAGGGGGGGCTGCATCCCACGTCCAGGAGGATCTGGGGAGAGGGAAGAGGGAGAAGAGGAGAAAACAGTTCCCCGAGGGGACAAGCGACAGCTGGGCCGGGCTCTGTGAATGCCAGGGAGGCCAGAGGGGCGGCCGCAGGGCCGAGGGCAGGAAAAGCCGGGTTGCGCAGACAGGCAGCCGAGGCGCCAAGGGGAGGGTTATTCTCTGCCGTGCCGCTCCCCGGCCGCCCAGCTGCTGGCGGGACCTGGGTGCTGGGGGTGCCGGGCTCAGCCGGGAAAGCTGGGGCTGAGCAAGGCCAGGGAGAGGAGTAGAGACAGCCGAGCAAAGCCTGGGAAAGCCTCCAGGGTTGATGTGCAGAGGGGAGGCCCGAGGGCTGCCGTTTGGCCAGCTGGTCACAGGGCGGCCCCTGTGTGCCCAGCACGGTGACTGCAGGGGAGCATCCCCTCCGCGAGGGGTGGAAGGCGAAAGCGGAGCGGGCACTGGCTCAGGTGGACGGGGTGACGGCTGAAGTAGACCTGGAGGAGCCGGGGGCCGCGCACCGGCTGCCCGCACCCCCAGTGGGAAGTGGTGACGGGGAGGGGCTGGAGACAAGCTTCCTCTCTTTTGCCAGGGAAACGGGATTTTCCACAATGATAACGACCTCTCTTCACAAAAGTTAGGGGAGGGAGAGAGGGAGAGCCGGCGGTTCTCCCCGGGCTGGGCTCCTCGCCCTTGCCCTGCCTGCCCCTTGGCCTCCGGCCAATCCGTGGGGTGAGCCCGTCCCGGGGGGCACCGGGCATCATCAAGTATTACTTGTCCTTAGAGGTTTACACTTCGCAAAAGTAAAGCTCTCCCCAGCCTTCAATGTGACTTTTTTTTTATGCCAGTCCACAGAAAGGCAATTGGGAAACTCCATTCCCTCCCATCCTCTCTGGAATTGTGTTGCTGGGATTTTTTTGCAGTTTGATTTTTTTTTCCTTTTCTCACTTCAGCTCTTTCTCAAAGACTCCCCCCTCCCTCCCTTTTTTTTTTTTTTAATTCCACTTCATCCCATTGACTCTGCTCAGCTTTTGCTTGAGATGAGCAAGGAAAAAACCAAACCACCCTACCATATACATGCAAACAGACCTTTCTTGGAGAAAAGTAAAACAAACAAAAAGCCTTTTACCTGCAATAGAAGATAGTGTACCAATTATCCACCCCACTCCCCCCCCGTCCTATATTGAATACAGCTGTAATTAATTGAAAATTGAGGGAAGAGATGCGTTTTCCACGTGTGAACGTAATAGCTAAGGTCGGTTGGGTAGGCAGGACACCTCGTTCCTGCCCATTACGCGTGGAATCGTTTTCTCTAGCTGGGATGGGTGGTGGTGCAGGTCTCGCAGAAGTGCAGGATACAAATCTTCGGCTCTCGTATATCACAAAAGCAGGCTTCGCTGGATGAAACACCCATATTAACCAACTTTCTCCCTCTCCCTCCCTAGTTTTATTTATTTTCCTTGGATGCGGGACCTAGGTGGTCAAAACCAAACAAAAGCACTTGCGTTTGTGTCGGCACTTTGTCGTCGGGGCAGCACCCGCATTAGATTATTGCCGGGGATTTATTTGCATGCAGCTGCAAACCCACAACCCGGCTGCTGACCGCTGCGCATAAAGGGCTGCCGGGGCCGGCCCCTGCCCGGCCGCCGCGGCTCCCGGTGGGAACACGGCCCGGGGGCCGGGGTTGGGGGGAGGATTTGGGAGTGGGTTTGCTCCCGACACGGCCCGGGGGGATGGTCACAGAGCCGGCAGCAGCAGGGTCCTCAGCGCAGCCAGAGGCTGCAGGTGCGGGGGATGGGGGGGAGGCCGGGGCGGCGCCGGCCCGCAGCCCCCCTCCCCGCCACCCGGCTCGCCCCCAAAGGCAGCCGCAGCTCCCACTGGCCTTGCTCACAAGCACATCCGAGAAAAGCTTTCCATAATGCCTATGTCCCGGGGAAAAAAAAAGGACCGGTGGCGGATCCTCGGGATTTCTCAGAGCTATTTTCAGTGCTTTGAAATTTACAGTAATGTTGATGTTCTTTTTTCCCCCCTCTCTTCGTCCCAGTAGCGTTTGGCAGCGTTTGATGAGGGAGCTATTAACCTTTGAAGCAAGGGCTTTAGGTTCAAACTACCTCCTTCGCTACCCGCTGTATGCCTCTCCCCTCCCGACACAGAGACACGATGCGAAGATGGATTTGGCTGCATGGGATCGATGTAAATGTCTCCTCAGGCCTTCCTCTACCTCAGGCTAGGCTACCAAGTCTCCTTCATCTTCTCCCGGAGAACCCGCGGAAGGCGCAGGGGTCCTGGGGCTTGAACTGGCTCCCCTCCGAGCGCAGCGGGAGGAAAACCTGCCTCCGAAGCGGGGCCGGCTCAGGGACGAGCCCCACGGCAGCGCTGCCGTGGTCTGGCCCGTCTCTCCCTCGGTGAGGGGAAGGACGGGGTCAAACAACCATCCTCAAGCTCAGGGGGACTTCTGCCCATCCCTCTGCTCCGACGGCCAGCATGGGACTGTAGGAGAAGGGGAAGGAAAACTGAGTTCGGGGAACTTAATTATTTGTCAGAGGAAAGAGGTATTCCCACTCCATACAGGCTCCTTCCACTGGGCGTGAGCAGAGGAGGCTGCTCCGGGCTTTTCTGCCAAACACAGGGGGCTACGGAGCGGGAGCACCCAGGCAGGGAGAGCAAGGCCGGGCGGTTGGAAAACCGCCCCGGGAGGGCGAAGCTGGAAGGACAATGGGGATACACACAGACACACAGAGGGTCACGCTGGCCCCTCGCATCCCCACAGCGGTGCGTGGAGGTGTCGCGCTGCCCCTTGGCCAGGCCACGCCGCCGCAGGGGGGAATCCCTGCTTGCGGACGGGCCGGGGGCGGGCACGGCCGGGGCGGCCGGAGGGCAGCACACCCCGCGGGGCCGCCCCGTCTAACACCGAGCTCCTCGAGTGCGGGCCGGTCGCGGGAGGGATCCGGCCGGGCTGCGCAGGCACAGGAGGGGGTGTCTCCAACCCCACGCCACCAGAAAACTGGGGAATAGGAGGCTGGACTGCTTGCGCAAATTAGGATGCGCCTGTGGGCTACAGCGGGCAGCGCTTGTGAGGAGCGGGTCAGTAACACGAGTGGCCAGGAAAAGCGCAGGGAAAGGTAGGAAGGGATGAAACCATTCGCAGACTCCTTGCGGAGCAGGGGTGTGTTGTCATCTTTGTTTTGGTTGTGTTGTTTTGTTTTGCAGGAGATTGGGACAATAGCTGGAGTGGATTATTCATTCCCGTAGGCAATACTTCCCTGTATGGGCTTCAGGATGCAGTTGGGAGGTTGGGAACAAAGCGGGCATCGAATGTCAAGGTAACTGGTCCCCTTCCTTTGTTTATGCTATTGTTAATGACGGGGCTCACTCAGCCCTGGCCTCAGCCGTGCTGTATGGCATTAATATTGACTTGAGAGAATAGGCAGGGCAATTAAAAACCAAACCCAGAACACCAGCAGCATCCAGTCCAAGCCCAGTTCTTCAGGTAAAACATGCCTCTTCTGGGCTACTGAGAATGACACAGTAATCTTGCCTCGTATTCACAGAAACACACACACCGTTCATAAAATTGAACAGGTCCCTATACAGCATTAACACGTAGGGGAGACACCGTAACCCTGTCCTTCAGTACAAAATCAAAAAGGAAAGGGCATTATTTTCAAATATCCACATATTAGCATGAGGGAATTCTCGTAATCATAAAAAAAATTTAAGAAACTAATAAAATTATTATTTTAATTATGATAATCTAAAAGTAGCAGAAACCTGAGCATTTATTGACTAATTTTCTTCTTCTCTAGGTAGTGGATGGTATTTAAAGTTCAACATTTCACACATCTCCTTGTTTAGTTTAATTTCCTTGACAATCTAGGCAATTTCAGCAAACTGAGCTAAAAATTTTGGTACACATCTGAGTATGGATCTGCATAAAATAGAGAAGGCGAGAGAACTGGGGAGAGGATGTTTTATTATTTTAAGAAGAGAAGGGAGTGTATGTTTGCATGTGTGTATGTATGCATACGTGTGAGAGAGAGTGAGAAACAAATGGAGAAATTTGCACCTTACATTTGATCTGTAGCTTTAGTGTGGACTCTGAAACAAATATCTATTAGACTTCTCTGAAAAATGTCCCACTCAGGCAGACAGACCCCTGCTTTGAACGAGAGCTCCAGGAGATGAAAGAAATGTATGTTATTCCTGAACAATTCTTTATCAACTCTTTTTTTTTTTTTCTTTCCTCCAGAAAGATTAATTTCATCTCTCCTGTCCTGGGCCCATTTTCTGTCAGTGAAGGGATATAATAATGATCAATGCCGAGCACTTCTCATATCTTTTGTACTTGGTAAATATTTGTAATGTTCTGAATGTGGAGGGAAGGTGAAGAGATGAGTCCAATCTCAGCTTTAGAGGATCCTCATGAGCACTCACACAGAGGGAGGAAAAATCCAAACAACCAAGCCAACCTGTTCAGAAGATCCTCCAGCCCAAAACTCTACAGTCATGCAGTCACTTTTTGTATTTTATCTGCCTGTTTGGTGAACTGGTCTACATACATCAGGCCATTTGGATTTGTGCAACCAGCTCAGGGTGTACATTAGTACTCCCTGATGAAAATGGAACCTGGAGTTGTTGAGTAAACAGTTCCTGCTTGACTATGGTGTGGACTGAATGCTGTCTACTCAGCTGTGTGGAGTGGTGGCAGGGAAGTAGCACCAAGTATTTCCAAGACTAATAACAAAAAGGTTACTATATATAAAACGTTTATACAGCCCACGTTCCCTCAAGTTGTTTAAATTTCAGTTTGATGCATATAAATATAGCAGACATACCCGGTTTGCCATTAGCCAGTCCCTGCTTTTTAAAATCAATTCGTTTCAATTTGAGAGAATGGCCCCATACGAAAGACAGTCAACAGCCCTTTGACTTTCTCCACTCGGTGTGGACCTCATGAAGAAATAGCATCTGTCTTTGTCATTTCACATGCGTATCGCAGTGCCTTGACATTGTGTTTTAAGAGCAGGCCTACTACCAGGGAGGGTAACAGTCCCCAGCTGGTTCCCCCTTTCTAATCCATTTTCCCCCTTCTCATCTTAGGCTCCTTTTGAGGAAGAAATAGCTCTGCTGGGACCCCATGCCTGGACTTTGGAGGGCATGGCGCAGTGGTCTGATATGAAAGCACTGTCCCTGCGGGTGGAAACTCCTCTGTATCATGCGCCTTGCAAGAAAGGCAGCGAGAGGACACTTGGAGTAACCAAGCATCTGGCATCAAGCACAACAATCCACTTCACACTATGCGAAGGAAAGTTTGTTCCAAACCACATGCTTTGTGGTGCTCAATACTGGTGTCGAACTGGTTTGAACTGTCCCAGGTCTAAAATAAAGATCTCCATTGCGGTATGCCAGTGAGCTTGTCTTGCTAAACCTTCCCTGTTTATGTTGAAGGCACAGAGCCGATGTAATGCTGTCTTTTCACCCATGGATGGGCGCAATAGGAACAATTCAGAGAAGTTCTGTTTAGGTTTTTTTTCTCCTTGTAGTTGAAAAAATGCAAGCTATCAGAAACAAGCCTATGTTTGAAGGTACAGTTTTCAACATGTGAGCGGGAAACATATGTACTGGCACTATTCAACAGCTCTGTAAGGGCTGTGCTCGAATTTTGGCTTTTAATCTCAACTCTGTTAGAGATGCAAAATGGAATGGAACCTGATTATTTGTGCTATAGCCTTGTGATGCTCATCCTATAACTGTTGGGGAGAGAAGCAAAACACTCTGCTGAAGCTTTGGGTGAGCCTGAGTTTCAGGGGGACTCTAGTCTTCACAGGTTCTCACTTTGCTGCCTTTCTTCCCTTAGTATTTGTTATATGGGATTTCTATTTTTTTGTCTGCTGTTCTACATTTTAAAGTGAGTACAGACTCAATCCTGCTGAGAGAGAGAGCTCTCTCCATCACAAGCTCACGTTTGGAAAATGCCTACCCACTGCCCCCCTTCAAGTCATCATCCCCCTTTCAGGGGAGAAAAGAAAACCTTAAAAGAGAAAGAAAGAAGCCGGGGTGGAGGGGAGGGGGAGAACCCCTGATTCCTCAGTGACCTCCACAGCTCGGACAGACCTCCAAGATCCCCTTTGCCTCCTGCAGACAAGCTCCGGTGGAGGAAAAATACCCTCATGCCTGAACTTTTAACGTGGCTTGGGGTTTATACAATTCAGGATCAATTTTAACAATCTCGGGGTTGGGGAAAGCAGGGGAGAAGGGAGAAGAAAGTTTGGATTTAACTCTTTGTAGCTGAAAATCACCACAACCAAACGCCCCCCCAGCCATTAGCAAAAGCGACCCGCGTCCCCGGCAGCCGGTGCCCGGTCCCGAGGCGGCCCTCCCGCCACGCACCGGCCATGGCTGGCAGGGAGAGGCAGCCCCAGCCCTGGCTGCCAGCACCCTGCGTGCAGCCGCGCCCCGGGGCTCCCCTCGCTGCCCCGAGGAGGGGTCGCCCTCCCTCCGAACGCTGCTGGGGAAGGCAGCCCTGCCTGGGGTCTGCGGGGCTGGCAGGGAAGTTTTTTGGTGCTGCTAAAGGCATGCACACACACACACACATACACACATATATATGTGTGTGTATATATATACATATATATATATATCTCATACACACACGTCTTTATATATAGATTTATATGTAGGTGTCTAGTCTATGTTTAAATTATTCTATCTATACACACAGTCCTCCTCTGATGAGGTCATTCTCCCATATATATGAGATTGGGTGTAAGATGCCAGAATCTAACGCCAAGATCTTATCTCTGCCGATCTAAAAGCAATATAAAGTAAATGTTAGCAGAAGGAGAAATAAATTTTGGAGAGAAACATTCAACTAGGTGTCCCTGAAGGCTTTTCCCCCACCCTCCCCAGCCGATGTGCCCCCGCACTTTATGCCAAAGAGAGCCATTTCTGCGCAAGAGACTTCTGCTTCAGAGCAAGGACAGACTGCACCCTGCATCGTGGGTCTGTGCCTGGCAGGGGCTGCACCTTGACATTTTTAATCCCCTCTTTCCTTTCCCGAGCTCTCCTCTCTAATGCGCTAATCGGCTGCAGCTTATTTATTTTTATTTTTTCCCCTGTGGCTCCAAATGTCTTAATTTTTTTTTTTAATTTCAGGAAACTCGAAACGGAAGGGGGGATGCTCCTTGAAAGTGTGACTCAAAAAAAAGGTTTTGCTTTGCAGCCATCAGTAGCACCAGGAGACAGCTCCATTAAAAAAGTAGTTTTCCACTGCTCTTGAAAAGCCGTTATTTTTTACATCGCTTTTAGGAAGATAGATTAACAAAACATCACATTTCAAGC
>VZRS01005496.1:0-58551 GCA_013398055.1 Ifrita kowaldi
AAATCACAGTAAAAGTGATACTGGACCACTCACCTTCACACCAAGGATTGAACAAAAGATAGATGACACCATTTTCAGGCTTGTAGATGTTAGTGCCAGTCTTCACATGCAGGTTGTATTTGCCCACAGCGGCATTGGGTGAGCTGGTGACAGACAGCAGGCACTGAGGAGGCAACAAGGAGACATGGCATGAGGGATTGCCCACCATGGCCACAGGCACAGCACAAACACAGTGCCACAGAACTGGCACGAATGGCAAAGCTGGGGGCCATGGAGGTCCCTGCAGGGAAAGCAGGGAAGGCAGCGGGATAGGGCGAAGCCTGCCTGTGCATGAGGGAGAAATGAACCCAGCAGGACAAGGCTGCTGCCCATCTAAAATCATCTGACTAAGGGAAAGCAGGGCTATGAGGATGCTTTGCTTTGTGGCTTCTGATGGGCTTGGTACTGGGCATTGGGCCCCTTGCCCACAGGCTCTACCTCTTTGCCGTTCTTCTTGACAAGGGAGATTTTCCACCCATTGAAATCCTCCCGCTCCGGTTTCAGCGACAGCAGGCTCCCCTTGTTTTTCACTGGATTTTCACCTAGAAACAAACCCAAGACAGTATGTGTGAGGGTTGCACGGGTCTGCAATGCCTGTGCAGTGCCAGGAAGAGGCAGCTGGATGCTCCTGGGGCTCTCTGGCTTTGCCGGGTGGCCACAGTGTGAATCCTGCTTACCGATGCCAAAGCGCAGGGACAGCTTGTCGGCAGCCCTCAGCTCCCTGTTGAGGTTGAGCTGCACCTGGAAGGCCTGCCCGCGCCGCACCACCAGGTTCTTGATGTTGTACCCATCCGTGTGGTGCTGCCGGGTGTTCTGGCTCTTCAGAAAGTCAATCCCAGTGACCTTCAGATTGCTCTCTGGAAAGACATTAGGAGAAAAGGAGAAAGGAAAAAGAAGAGATTGATGGTGAATTGCTCAGTAAAGACAGTTCTCCTCTTCTTAATGCAGCCCTGTGAGTCATCAAAATATCTGGAGTATCTAGAGTAACAAGTGATCTAGCATAAGACAATAATAAAATAAAATAAAAATAAAATAAAATAAAATAAAATAAAATAAAATAAAATAAAATAAAATAAAATAAATACCCAGAGGTGAACCTCAGACTCCCTGGGCAGAGATGGAGAGAGGAGGAGGCAGAATCATGCTGCAGGGATGAACAGTCAGAGGGCAAGGCAGGAGCTTGTCCCTGCTCTGGGTGGATTGCTGTATCACCCTCACCACAGACCACTGCCCCCTTCATGCCAACTGCTGCTTTTCCCATTTGGCTTCAGCACAGATTTACTCCCCAGCAAGAATCCCTTGCTCCCATTCATTCCGAACACAGCAACTGATTTTTAAGACACAGCATTTAAAATGACTGCCTCCTCAACTACCCTTTACTCCTGTAACTCTGGATGGGAGCAGGGCCCGGAAAAGCCTCAGCATCTCTGTGCCCAGTGGCTCATGGCTCAGGGCTGTGGCATAGGAGTGGAGCTGTGAGAGGCACAACCCAGTGATACACTTGAGCAAAAAGAAAGCCCTCAGCTTTGAATGATGATGGAGATTCGGGGGTCACTGCATCAGGCTTTGGCAGGCTGCCCAGTTGTGACAGGAAAAGCCAGAGCATGCAGGAATGTGGCTGAACTGTATTTCTTCGGAAGCGTTTTATGTCTTGTACCTGCCCATTAAATATCCTCAAAGGATGAATTCCGTGTGAACAGTAGGGAGTAACAATACCACATAAGCACTCTTCTCTTGAGTGATTCAGATGAAGATATGGGAGAGGCAAAAACAGGTTACGGTAACTTTGAAATTAGTAAGTCAAAAGCATAATGGTTGAAGAGATTAATTCACCAAATGTCTTGACAGATTTGCATGGTACCAGGCAACCATGTTAATTTGAGTATCAACAAGAGACATTCCAAACACTGAAGAGGCTGGAATCTGCTGGTAGCTGCTGTGGCGTGAGAGATTCCACATGCAGGGCTGGTCCCAGGGCAGGCTGAAATCAGTGGCATGCTTCCTAGCGAGACCTGTGCTGGGCAGCAACTGCAGCCTTGAGTAAACTGAACTGACCACCCATGGATCCCCACCAGACTACTACCTCTGAGTATTTCTTCTAAGTAAATATAAAAACCATATTTATATTAATTACGTAACAGATATAAGTGGCACAACAAATAGACTTAAAATTGACGGGCACCTTTCGTTAACCAATTTAATCTTCAAGTGCTTTTTGTTTGCCCGCTGCGTGCCAGTCACCAACCTTGGGCTGAAGTTTTGCACAATGGGGTGTGTGTGCATTTGTGTCAAAAAATTTTAGCTGGAACTAGCTGCTTAACCCTCTTGAGGACAAAGAGGAAGTGCATCTTCCTCAGCATTAAGAAATCTCCAAACACTAAAGCTGCTCAACCTTGTTCTTTATGGAAAACCCTGGTGCTGGGCTGAGAAGATAGCAGAAAAGAGCCCTGGTCCTGGGAGAGGGCTGAAAAGGGACATGGGAATGGAACACATAGGATGGCTGTGGGAAAGGGCCCTAGGAAATCCATCCTTCCAGCTTTTCTTAACTTAGGGACTGCATAGCCATCCCATTTCTGGACATCACCAGTGTTGTCAACCTCTGTTGAGGATGCACAGGGGAAATTCACTGACAGCAGCTGCCCTGGAATACAGCCTGGCTGTGCTGAGCCCGGTGCCAAAGACCTGTCTCCACTCAGTGCTGCCCATCAATCGTGCTGCATTGATTCCTGTGCAAACACACTTGTGATGCCCTGTGATCCGACTGGCACTGTGATCTGACTGTGCCAAGGAATGCCTCAGAGCGAGCCAGTGGTGCACCCACCACCACATCTGAGGGGCTTGGCTGCAGCCTGTCTACCCTCACCTTCTGCTTTTGTCTTCCTGCTCTGCTTCCTGCCCCGGGCACGGAGCTGGGCCCCCACACACCCTGTGTCCGGCTGCCTGCAGGCACCTCGGTTTGCCAACACGGAAATTAATGATTTATAGAAGAGCTGAGTGTACCAAGAACACATCTGCCCACAGGACGGAGGCTCAGGCTGCGAGAGGCAGTCCTGTCTGTGCTCGCTCCTGGGCCAGGCCAGAAGCAACCCCAAACCTCAAATGCTGGCAGATTTCTTTTCCTTTTTAAATAGAAAAAAATTCAAGGCAGTAGTTTTTCTCCTAGTTCCTAGTGATTTATCACTCACAGAGCTCCTTCCTACACTAACCCACAAGCCCCATTGCATTGCTATCTGCCTGGAGAGATGTTCAGAGCTTCAAGAGCACAGCGACCACCCAGATCAAAAATGGCGACATGAGGGCTTGGCACTGGTAAGTATCTGGGGCCTTTTTTCCCTGATGATGAGGAGGTGATGGGGTTTAAAAAACCTATTAATATGGAGCAGAGTATCTATGGTATGTCTGGCTTCACTGGGAACAAGAGCTGCTCAGAAGGACAGAAGGGAAGTGGGATGAGAACTGTAGTTTTCCAAGAGAGAACATAATTTGGATACCTCCATTTACTCCTGATTTTTGCCCAGCCTCCAGGCAAACCCTCATGCACATCCCAAAGATGTGAGATCACATCCCAAAGATGCTGCTGTCCAAGACTTCCTGGAAAATTTCAGCTCACCCATACTCAAAGTACAGAGGTTTGAAATTGGGGGACTTGGAGTGGTGTCAAAACACCCCTCCCCTCCTGAAGGCTGTGGAGACCTGCTTCCAGCTCTGCTGCAGGCACCACCCAGCCCACGTGTGCACCTACCCATCTACATGCCAAACCCCTGGGGTTTTGGTCATCCTGGGGCTGGGCTGGCCAGTGGTGATGGTTCAGCAGCTGCTGCAGGAGTGACCCAGGCACCTTTCTAGGTAGGTTCAGGATCTCCTGACAACAGGGCAGACAGGACAGCTGAGGGACAGAGCTCAAGCCCAAATAAATCCTCCTTTCAGTTATTTTGAAACTTCCATCAGATGCTATCAACATCACTAAAGAGCAATAATCTACATGATTAAGTAGTCTGAAAGAAAGAAATTCTTTTAACATTGATGTGGAACAAGTTTAAAAGAGCTGCATTTCCTTGACACTGACAGAACCAGATGTCTACAGGTTGAAGAACAGTGATGAAAAATGAGTTGCATCTTGCAGTTAGTTTACCAATCTGTCAAAAGCAGAATTTGCACAGCTAGAGCAAACTGATCCCCTGTGAGCAGCACTGGCACCAAAACTTCTTTCCCCAAAGGGTCACCCATGGCAATCACAGGCGTGAGAACCTCTGGAGCTGCCATCCTCCCTGCAGGAGACTTGCCAAACTTCACACCTGACATATCATATCAATCATTAAAACTCACCAATGTTGCTGAACATGGTTCCTTCAGAGTTTCTACCTGAGATGCCTGTGATGCCAGCAGCTTCCAAGCTCCTGAGCAGTCTCTGCTACTTGCTTCTGGGTGTGCAGAAGGAAGACAGCTGCCCTTTTTATCTGTGTCTTGCTCTGAGGTGTCAGCAGGTCCACTGCCAAGGGGTGGTGTTTCGAGAAAGGAAGTTCCCGTGGAAAAAAAAAAAATGACTACAACTCCCTCTGCACATAGTCAGCCCCTGAAAAACAGCGAAACTTAAATCCCGACTCACATGGAAGGTGAATTTGCACAATCAGATGACAAGTGGACAGACCCTTCACTGACAAACAGTAAAATCATGGGCTAGGTGAGTAACAAGTATTCACCTATGCCCTAATATCCAGGTCACCAGGACTGCAACTCCAGGGCTAACTTTACAAGAAAACCCACAAAAATATAATCCTTAGGAGAACAGAGTTGCCCATTAGGACCAGTCTAACTTTCTTTTAGGTTAATGAGATTTTTGTCATCACATTTGGGACAGAAATACTTGGAGCTGTGGGCTAAAATCCAGCATTTACACATGTGGGTTGGAAAGCTGAAGGATCCTAGCACTGGCCCCCTCCCCACGGGGTGAGGTGGATGTCAAGGGAGATAGCCCAGTGGGAGCACTAAGTGGGAAAGAGAAGAATCAGGCTATGTCCAGGAGGACAAAAGAAACATGGTGGAACAGGAGCCGTTTGCTGGCTGCTCTTTGCTGACAGCTCTGCCAAAGGTCGCTTCCAGGATGTGGTTGGACCCCCTATGCCCCACTGCCACCCTGGTCCTCAGGGCAACCAAGGATGGAGAGATGAGTCTACCCTAGAGAGGGGAGAGCTGGTGGTATACAGACCACCAGTGACATGGGCACAGTGTCCAGAAAGAGATACAAACATCCCCAGCCACCCAGAAATGTAGAGGTGGCTCAGCTGTCGGAGCAGCCTCAGCCCTCTGATGCCTCCCTCCATGGCAGCAGCCCAGGGTTCAGCAAGGTAGAATTCTGTTTGCAAGGCTGCCACATCAAAAAGTAGGTTCTCCCTAGACAGGATCTCCCCGTGGAAGCCTTCAAAGGCACGGACTTTTCTCCACTGATTTAGGTAACTCGGTATTTACTTTAGGAGGACTGTTTCCCTTGGTGCAAACGAGGAGCTGAGTTAGCAGATGCCAGCCTCCGAGCATGTCACTGCTTGCTGGCAGGTGGAAGTTGGGTGTCCTTCCTTGAGAGCGTGACTAGGGCACCGCAGGGCACCGAGGGTTCAGCGCACATCCATAATCTCCCAGGACATCTGCAAGAATATCTGAACCACCAACGTTGTTAGCAGATGGAGCATCACTCACCATTCAGCACCAGACAATGCGCTGGCAACTACGTATTTCACTATTGACAAAAACACTGCAATCCCAATTTATCTTTCAGTGTTGCTTTTATTCTGCATTTCCTTCCTCCTAGAGGGTGAAAGACATTTTTGTTTAGAAGCAGTATGGGATGAAGTAAAGTGTACATGGAATGTCAATACAACAACATGACCAGTAATGCATGTAATCTGAACATTTATGATGTATCTTACTGGTTTACACTTAACTGCAGCAACAGAGTAATCCCCATCATCCAAGGTCACTGACAGTAGCTTCCGAATCCAGTCTCAACCTGTTTTATACATCATTCTATGCTTGGTTGGAGGCATCTCAAATTGTGTTGACACAAAAGTCCTGCAGCAAAATTACAGATTTTTGCAAACAGGAACAGATTGATGTTGGTAACACTTTGCTTCTGAAAAAAATTTTCTAAATGTGTGCTGGAGGGTGAACAAGGGAAGCAGGGCATGTGTTCACCAGCGACAGTCGTACTTCCAGTCCTGTGGTGTTTTGCAAAACCTTGATTTCAACAGTGTGCGTGTTCTGACCCTCACTTTAAACCTCAGAGTTCGAGGAAAGATTGTAAAAATTACATGGGTAATTACAGGGTTCTGCCCTGCCATGAACCTACTCCATCATGGGAGGTGGCCGACCTTTTTGGGGGGGTTTTTGGCCATCGGGGCATGGCTTCAGTTCTCCTTTTGCTCTGTGCAGCTGCTGCTCTAGCCCGTTCCCATTATCTTTCTCTACACACTGGTAGTATCTCAATTCAACAAAACTAAACTTGGCACATGGTACATGGTACTGCGCTCCCAACACAACCTTCCGCCCCTGGCTCATACAAGTTTGCCCTGCCAGGAAAGGCCATTGAACTCTAATACTCTCCAAGAGTGGTTGGCAAGGTCCGAGAAGAGGAATTTTGGCTTAAACTACAGGAATGTTTCTAAAAGGCATGGTTTCAAATTCTTTCATGTTGTCAGCAGGTGATCTCTGTATTTTTACAGGCAAACCTCCTTCTGTTTTTGCTGGTCAGAGTGGCTGGCTATGGTTCAGCTACGGTTCAGCTACGGTTCACCATAGCTTTTTTCTTCTTGGTGAAGCAATGAAAAATACCAGCCCATTTTAATTTCTTTTTTCCCCTCCCAAACAGTTATAACAGTAAATCACTTCAATCTGTCTCATAAAACTATACTCTTTTAATCAACAGTAGCAGGAGATTATTTTTTTTTCACAGGCAATCTCCCTATTCCCAACAATTTCAGCAACTTACTTCCAAGCTTGCAAAATAAGACAACAGATGCGGTCAGTCTTATCTGCATCTGTCTGTTGCAAGGTCACCTTATTAGCTGGCATAAGAAGGTAATAAAATGCAAACAAATAAAATAAAATTCCCCAGTGGCTGCTCCCCTATTTACAAGCTTGTCCTTTGTCTCAGGTTTTTGTTTATTTTGTATATCTAAAATGACAAAACATGTCAAACTTCCAGAGCATGACCACAGGTATTGATGCCAAGTAGGAAAGACAAATCCTTAGCTTTACATTTTCATTCACTTGTAACCCCATGAGAAGTTGCCTTTTATAACAGCAATTTACTGAGCTACGTTTTTTATAAACACCTGAGGCTTCAAGTTGCTTTTGTTTTGTCGGGGTTTTTTTTCCATGTCCAGTCAGAGTAACACTCAAAATAAATGACAGATCAGAAGCAGCACAGGTGTCCTTTTTGGCACTCTGGAAAGGTGAACTCATCCTCTCAGCCTTCCCACGGAGTTTCTCTGAGGTGTCAGAGGGTGAGCAGTGCATCCGGTGCAGTACCCATGGACACAGCCCCTGTCTGGGTCCTGAGGGGCACCACGGTGAGGAGATGTCCTCCACTGACCACAGCAGGGCTGCTCCCATGTGTACCACCTAGTACATGTTGAGTCCTTCCTGAATCACAGCCGAGGGAATAATAAGTAGCAAGAAATCTTGGGGGTGTCAAAGACAAAAAAAGCACAGATGGAGAACTGCAGAGAATCTGGTCCATCTGTTTTGAGCTGGATTTGAGGTCCTGTTCTCACAATTTCATTAAGCTGTACCTCAGTCTTTAGGAATGTCCTGGTATCGAGACACATCACATCCACACAATGATCCTGGCGTGCCAGTGCTGCTGTTCCTCTGAAAGGAGCACTAATTTGATCACTTCTCACTCATGTACACCGACCATGGACCATGACAGTGGCCTGTGCCCGCAGGGCATCCCGTGTATCCAGCAGGCAGATTCTCTTCTAATCCAACATGAGCCAACTTGTGGCAGGCATTCGGACGTCAGGGGTTGATGCAAGATGGCCAAGCCCAGATCTTAACTGATTCCAAGTCATCTGGCCTCAGATACCTGGTAATGTGTTTCTCACAGGCAAATTCCAGAGAAGTGATTGATGCCAGTATAATTATTACGGGAATTCCACTGTTTCATAGAATCGTGAAATCATAGAATATCCTGAGTTGTAAGGGACCCACTAGGGTCTTCGAAGTCCAACTCCTTCCTTCTCACTAAACACTGAAAGAGGATTTTTGGACCTAAGTTAGGGATGTAGGTGACTGGCTTTGGACATTTACCTACAGAAGGAATGAAAACTGTATCACCCCGTGCCCAACCCAGTGCCACCCAAGGGCTCTGCTCCTGAAGAAGACAAAGACAGAGATCAAACAGCCACCATACCTACACATGTATCAAGCGTAGACTTATGGCTACTCAGGCAAAACACTCTTGTGTAGCACCCTCTGTGCCCTGAAAGAGAAGTTCTGTGGACATCACAGAAAACTGAGGTTTTAGGCCATTGAAAAAGCAGAGAGCTGCTTTAAGAGCAAGCCAAAATGATATGATGGTAAAGTATTTTTTAATATCCCTTTCCTGGCTGGAGTGCAAAAGGCAAAATTGCAATATCAGTCTAGATATATGGAGCAACAATGTGTGAAGGTTGAACTTGGAATTTCAGTACTATGACTTCTTGACCCTCAGTTCTAGTACAACTGTTGCAGTGGAAACACTGAAATACACAGGCCCCAGTGCCGAGACATTATGTATTAATCTAAAATAACTCAGCATGAGGCACTTCTGCTTCTCAGCAAAACACTTTAGAATTTTGTGCAATAAATTACAAAGAAAGATCTCCATCATGTCACCTTTTCCAGACAGTAGATTCTAAAAATAATTGCCCACTTTTTGAACCTGATGAGCCAGCTAGCCTCTGCTGCTTCCTGCATCAAGGCAGCAGGAGTTCCTCAGCCAAATGACACACTACAAGAAGAGGAAGCTCCTCTGGCTTTGACGCTTGCTGGCTTCCCTTGTGGCCCCCATCCTCGTGGTGGAGGAGACAATTGACAGGTTACTTTCTCCATTATTTCATCTTACTTTCTCCATGCAACTCAGGGTCTTCTCAGCCCCTATTACAAACCACCACAGTCTCTTTTCCACTCTGAATGGCACTAGCCTGCTAACTCTGTCCTCACACCTTTGTCCCACTCCATCAAGAGACTTGAAAAGAGACTTGAAATGGGGACAAGGACCCCCCTCACCATGCCATCCCATAACCTACAGTGTGTGTTTGGAAAGGGTCCAACGGGGTGGGTGTAGTTATTCCAGGGCTGTATCCACCCTACCGCCACTGACCCATGAACTTGCTTGCATGTATGACCACACTGACTGATTGCAGTGTGAACACATACCCACAGACTACACCTAAAGCAAACAATATGAAAAGGTAAGAGGAAAAATAAAGCAAAAGAGGGCTGCAAAAAATAAATGGTAAGGGCAAGGAAATCAACAGCGCAAATATTGAATCAGGGATAAAATCGTTTATCCATGTATTAAAAACAGCTCCAGTGAACAAGGAAAATACTGCAAGAATACCTTCCCACCTACAGGATATGTGTTTAGTTGCAAATGTCTAAGTGAGAAAACAGAAACTTGCATGCCAGTGTCTTCGAGTAACATTTCTTTCTGCAGGGGAGGTGTAGCAGCTTCTCCCACCTGTCTGTGTGGGTGGGTGTGTGTGTCTCCATACATCGAGATGTACACGGTCTACAGACTACAGGTCACATTGTGCCATGCTGCATTCCCGCCAGCCAGCACTGCAACTGAAATTGTCACATGGTGGGAAGGGAGAAACTTCCTAGAACAAGGTTTGCAGGGAGGAGATGATCCCGCACAGTGCTGGGCATCTGGCTCATGTGCTGCACCAGAGCAGACCAAAAGTGCAGCAGATGCAAAGGTTTTGTCCCACCCCTGAATGCATCCGTCAAGTGGCAGTCTCCAGGTATGGTGGGACTGACTGAGCCCAGGGATCTGTGGCTATTTGCCCTGAAAAGCAATGAAGCCAGCATATTCCCACCCACCCCTTGTCACAGCATCCAGGCTGTTGTCCTTCACAGCGGCTCACGATGCTCTCACTCCATGCCCACCAGGGTTTTCTAGGAAGCACTTTCACGCAACACTGGTTCCTGGCAGAATCATGCTTGTGATTGCCTAACTCTGGAGTGTCCTGAAGGGAACAAGTCTCTTAAAATACCTCCTATCTGGGTGAGGAAACAGTTGTCTGGCAGCGGAAAATGTGGTATTTGTAATGCTTCATCTGTCCCTGCGGCACTGCTCATTTCTCCTGAAGTGTTGCCTTCACTTACTGAAAGCAATTAGGATCAAAGCTGCGGCTGCTGTTCAGACATTGCACACTGCATGTCACAGTGCCCAGCAGAGCTGTCCAACTCTCACCTCTCACTGCAAAACCAGAGATGCTCTGCTTGTGCCAAGGGAGGACCTGAGCTGCTCACATGGCCAAGCCCTAGCCCCGACTCTCACAGGCAGGATGAAATCACGGCTCTTAGTGACCTCTGAGCCAAGCGAGACTGAGCAACAGGTTCAAAATGTACAAAAAGTGGTAGCACCATCTACCGCGCCACACCTACTACCACTCTTTGCAGCCCTTCCCTCTCGCTTATTTCCATTGTCATGGATTTATGCCCGCAGGGTGCACTGGAGCCTCTGTGTCGTGCAAAACCTGTGCAGGGCTAAGCAAGGTGTGCATCATCTCCCCCCAGCAAAATGGGAGTGGGAGGCCCCACCCAGGAGCTCCCCAGGCTTTAACCCAGCACCAGCAATCCCTCAGGACTTCAAGGGCATGAAGGGAGCTGCTTAGGAAGTCTTGGCAATTAGTACAGCCACTCACAGACACCCTTCCTTAAACCTCAAGGAAAAATTGAAACAGCTAATAACGCTATTAAACACTCAGAAACAAAAAAATTTCCTTGGAGAGTGAATTGCATGGCTGGTTGGCTGCTCCCAGGCAAACAGCCTCCTGTGTATGCCAAGTGCTGCTACTGGCCATGGGTCACTGTGGTGCTGCACACAGCCACAGGATGGAGTACCACAAGACCCAGGCTTATCCCTCTGGGCACCCCACGTTGGGGTGCTGCAGCTGGTCAGCACTGCCCAGCCCTTGCTAACATTGCACCCACGTGGCTGTCCCCTCAACCAGCAAAGGCTCAAATTCACAAAGCACTTCACTATGGTGGAGTCCTTCCCCTTTGACAAATTTGTTTTCAGGCTATGAATGCACATGCAAGCGTCCATTATGGTTTCTGTGGTTAGAGTACAAGCCTCTGGCAGCCTAGGTCTGCATGGTGCCTCAAGGAGGAACCTTCTTTTTCTGACACAGCACGATCTAATGGGAACTGCTAAACATGGAGGCAGAAGGTCAAACCAGTTTCCAATTATAGATGGCATTGATCATGAAATCGGCCCCTAGGTCACAGGAAATCCAACTGTCTGCCCAGATGGGATGGTCACCAACACCAGATTGAGTCACTTGAGGCTTTGTCTAGCTGAGTCTTGCAAACCTCCATGGGCAGAGACTCCGCTGCCTCTACTGGCAACTAACCTCCTAATGACATTTTTTCCCCTGATGGCCGGCTTGAAAGCCCTGAGACAGAACCTGTGCCTGTTGCCTCGTTTAGTACTGGCCATTTCTATGTTGCTTCTGTAACTCTTTTCCAAGGCTGACTGGGTCAGCCTGAGCCTTCCATGTCTCTAACCAGCCCGCATCCCTCAGCCTCTCCTCCTAGGCCCCTGCCATCTTGGAATCCTTGAGCCAGACCAGTTTCTTACAGCCCTCTTGAACTTGGAAAAAACACTCCAGGTAGAACCATTGACAGTGTCAGGACTCTGAGAGCACCACTGGGCCAGGCTGCCCCTGCCCAACCCACAGGGCTTTCCCCTCCTCCCTAACCATGGTCCAGGACCCCATTCCAGATTTTACAAGCAAGTTGCTGACCTTTGTTTTTTTGGTGTTAAGGTATCTAGAAGGAGACTTGCCTTAGAAAGGGCACTCAAACACCCAGCCCAACAACCATCTGCCTAAAGCTAGAAGGTGTTGTTTTACAGTCTAAAGTACTTTGTTCCTTCCTCAGGAAGAACAACGCTTTCAGGAATATTGTCTTCTTCGATCCTTTCCATTAAAAAGTCACCTTGTACAACACTCCACACACTTGAATTTTAGGGGCAAAGCCCCGGTTCTCCTGGGAAGGCTTTTACCACTGACCTGAGCTCACCCCAGATTTTTCTCCAAGACCAAGTGAGCTGCAGGCACCACAATACTTGCTAAGGATAAATGCCCATGTTGTGTGACTTCCCTCTGCACCTCTCAGATCCCTAAAATGAAGGTTTGCAGCTGGTCTTCTGCAGAAGGCAAGCAGAGCACCTGGAACCCTGAACATGTCAGGATTAGTACCCATTTATCCCTAATTTCATGTTTTTTCTGTGCCAGACAAGGTCAGAGCCACTCTTCTGGCATGTTGTGTCACAGGACTTCCTTCTTTGAAAACACCCCACTGCTTGCAAGATCCTGTAATTATGTGTGCATGTGGGACACTCTTGCAATGTGATCATTTAAGGTCTCTGAAGGGTCAACAGAGGGCACTGAATCAAATTCCTTGAAAATGTTAAAAATACCAAACTCAGCAGAACAATCTACCAAACTTATTTATCACGTCTACTTCAAATACTTATCACCTGGGCAAACATATCATCCTTCAAGTGATTTCAGTATATGCTGTGACTGAGACACTGTACAAACTTTCCAAGTTTCAGACTCCTTGTCAATGACAACAGGGACATTTAAAAGTTTTTATGTATATTTCCTTATCTAATCAAATTATGGTTTAAGGTTCAACTGAAACTATAATTTCATCTGGCTTTGTTCCTTGTAAAGGTATACGAGACACTGTTTACCTTAGAATACAATACTGCTGGACCTTGTTTATACAACAGATTTTTCTAATGCTTCCCACCATTAATACAAGTATATTTATTTGAATATTTCTGAGTGTCATTGTGAGCCTTCCTGTTAACCATGCACCTGCTTCTTCTACTCTTTAAGTATGACATGGTATGGCCATGCCTGATGATGAACAAGATGCTGAAAAACTAAGTGTTGTGTTTGAGAATGAGAGGTATGTACAGGAAAGACTCGTTACAGCCAGCACTTGGGAGGTGAGAATCATGGAATGGTTTGTGTTCAAAGGGACCTTAAAGATCATCTAGTTCCAAACCCCTGCCAGGAGCAGGGATGCCTTCCACTAGACCAGGTTGCTCAGAGCTCCATCCAACCTGGCCTTGAATAGTGCCAGGGATGGGGCATCCACAGCTTCCGTGGGCAGTTCACAGGTAAAGAAATCTTTACCTGTTCCAGTAAAGATTCCTTTCCATCTATCTAACCTGAATTTTCTTCTTACAATTTGTACCCATTATTCCTCGTCCTATCACTGCAGATCCTGATGAAGAGTCCTTCTCTGGCTTCCCCGTAGGCCCCCTTCAGATAGTGGAAGGTTGGTATGAGGTCTCCACACCACCTTCTCTTCTCCAGGCTGAACAGCCCCAACTTTCTCAGCCTGTCTTCATAGGTGAGGTGCTCAAGTCCCCTTATAAATTTTGTGACCTCCTGGACCTGCTCCAACAGTTGCACGTTCTTCCTGGGTCAGGGCACCAGAGCTGGATGCAGCACCACAGGTGAGGTCTCACGAGAGCAGAGGGACTGAATCACCTTCCTCCACCTGCTAGCCACGCTCCTTCTGATGCAGCCCAGGATTTGTTTGGCTTTCTGGGCTGCCAGCCCACACTGCTGGCTCATGTTGAGTTTCTGGTCAGCCACCACCCCTAAGTCCTTCTCCACAGGGCTGCTGTCAATCACATCTCTGCCCAACTTGTAGGTGTGCCTGGGATCAAATCCATGTCTCTCCAATTTAGAGACAAGGATGTAGTGCAGGACAGTGTCTAATGCTTTGCACAAGCCCAGGTAGACAATGTCCATGGCTTTGCCCCTATCCACCAGTGCTGTGGATAGAGCACTGTGTTTTTGTAAGATGTGCACATGGAAGTGTATTTTGCTGGAATCTGAGTGGAAACATGTGCCCAAGACTCTCCTCCAATAATACCTTGCCTCAACTGAGCAACAACTCCATGCAAGCACACTGCTGTAGTTCCCACATAATGGTAAACCACCCTCTGCCCCAGTAAACCAAGGTCTTGGAGTTGGCCATGATCTTCAGCAACCTTACAAGGTCCACCACATCTGAACCACTGACTTGTCAAACACAGCTCATTTGTTAGTCTCACATTGCTTTTTGTGTGTGTGTGTGTGTGTGGTGTCTAAAGTATCTGTAAAAAAAGAATTTCAGCCATTGAACTTTGGACATTGTTTTATTTTGGAAATGCTAGCATCCTTTTTTTTTTAATTACCTTCAGCCACATTTTGGATGATCACACAGGAACTGTTTACCAGAGGTGCACTGCTTTGCCACGCAGTGATTGCAGCCTTTCTTGCAGCCCTGGCTCCATTGAACATTGGCCCAGACATGGGCCAAACCCTGTGTACACAAAAGGAGTGGAATTCTGCTGTAAAATGAGTCCTTGGCAATATTTTCTTCCTATGGGAATTGGAGGAAAACTTGCTTCCGTTCCCACCTTCAAGCATTTATGACAGAATTTACAGCCCTATCATAAATGTAATAAAATAAATTATATTCATCCACCTTAAAGTGAGCATCATCAAGTAAAGTGCTCACACCTTCTGCACACGAATGAACACATCCTAAACGATCTCCAACAATGATGGTAATAAAGAAATGTCAGTTTTGAGATAATCCAGGTTAAAATATTTTCCAAATGGTTTATTAGGAAATGGGCCAACAGCCAAATTAACCAGAGAGCCTGGTCCTTCTACTGCTGTCAGCATGAAGGCAGCCTTGGCTTACAGCTGGCAGACGGTTAATAACATGGGCAAATAAATCAGGCTTCAATAATTTTCCATCATGTATGAAGATCTAAGGAGACCTGATGTATTTCGAAATGCATAGGTCCTGGCTGTTGCGTCTGCAGACCTAGGAGGGATGCTGGGTCCCTGTGTCAGGTCCCAGCTTCCCAGGCAACTGGATGTGTCCCACTCTACCACTGCTGCCACCCAGAGAGCTCCCCAAGTGCAAAGACCCATGGTGGCAGGGAGGAAAGGCACTCAGAGCACTCCGCCCTCTTGCCCACCACATATGCAGCTCCCCTCTTTGAAGGGAAGACTTGAGAGCACACTGAGGGGACAGGCAAAGGCTTTGCCCCTCTTGGGACATGGCTGCCAGATGTGGTGAGCTAGAATGGCAGGGAATGGAGCAAACAGCTCTTGGCCTCTTCCAGGGGACAACGACTCTTGTTTCTGATTCAAAGAAGAAAACGGCATGAACACAACTCCAGTGGCATTTCCATCCACAAGTCTATTTTACACTTTTACACAGTGCAGATCTGCCAGTCATGACAGACCTGGCAGGTTCCGATACAGACACTCACAGACATATGTCCTTAGGTTTTCTGTACATGCCACAACCATGACTCACCTTCTGTCATTACAAGATGACAGAGACAACCCGGCAAGCCCAGAGCAAACAAGTGATATCACCAGCATGATGCACACATTTATAGGCATCATTGTATTTCTTAATTAGGATTTCAACTGAAGAATTTTCAAGGAAAAAAAGATGTGGGCAGGGGAATGAAGCTGATACCTTTCAAATGATGATTCGTGACACATTCACCAAACTGACACCTGAACAGGGAGTAATCACTGAGGCAAAATTTACCAGATACCTGGATACCAGTGATATGGTTGATCACGTCACATGAATGGGAATAAGTATCATCCAGAGGTGTAGAAAAAACATGGCTTGAGAAACTCCATTTTACCAAACATTAAAGCAATTGTCAACCTGAGTGGGCATGGGGGATGTGTTGAACATGGACACTTAGTGAACAGCTGACTGTTCACACGCTGCCTGTTGTATTGTCCCGAAATCACAGTTTGACCGACACAAAGCAGGAATGGTGGTAAAATCCTGTTCTGGGTAAGGGTTTAAAGGAAAGAGCAGCAACCTTACAGTGAGTAACATGTCAGGAATGGGTAAGTGAAAATTAAAGATGTCAGATACAAATGGCAAGTTAAAAGGTGTATGTGACTGATAGAGGAAGCTGAAAAAATTAATGAAAGGCTCCATAGCCTTACAGGTAGCAGCAGGCATAGAGCCATTTCAAGACAGAAAGTCAGAAAGAGCAGAGCAGAAATATCAGCTGCCCTCAGCATCTAATAATGATTGCTTTTCTATTTTGGGATAGGTCCTTTCATGGAAAAATACTGATGCACAAGCACTTTCCACAGCCACCATGTTTACTTTCAGCATTCCCCAAACTGGGAAAGCTCCACAGCCACAGGGTGTGAGGAGGAGGAGCGGCTGATAAGCCTCTGCCCCTGATTTTCACAATACTGACTCAGAGTTGACCAGCTCCCTCCGAGGCTGTCACTGCCACCACACCACCACTAGGAAAGATGTGACCAACGTGATTTTGCAAGTCAGCAGATCAGCAGTGAGCAGGTGTTGGCAGCTCCCTGGCCGACATGTTCAGAGGCCGGTGGGGACTGGGGATGCCGTCATGAGACAGGCTGGAGAGGGGCAGCATGGCACCGTGACCCCTCCAGCAGCTATCATTCCTTCTTCTCCGCTGGGACCTGCACCAGCTGGGGTGCAGCCGTGTGCAGCAGCATGAGCCCGCAGACTGTCATGGCGAGGCCGACCCACCACAGAGGCGTCCACGTCTCCCCGAAGAGCAATTTTCCTAGGATAGCCTGAAGGAAAAGAGAGACACAAAGCTTTCCTAGGCCAAGCTGCCCCAAGGCCTCTTGTGTTGCCAGAGCTGTGTGGACTTCTGGGAGAGATAGCCCTGGAAAAAACCTGGTCAAGGAAACTCCTACTTGGACGACCAACAGGAAGGCTGAAGGTGATGCTGGAGATGACCAACTCCACCAGCAGCCTGGAAGCACAGCCATATTGAGGTCCCACAAGCAGGATGTGGCAGATGCACGAGCTTTGCTGCCTTCCCAGCGCTTCTCAGGAGCCAAATCTCCCACTGACTGGGTAACTACAGTTGATTATTGGACACCACCATGAGCTGTCTGCCAGCTGGAGCACAGAAACAAGGTGGACTGCTCCCAATTTTGAGAAGCAAGCGGAAAAAACCTGTGGGTCAAAGATGCTCTTGCTGTCACTAGAGGTGATGCATCTTCATACCCAGCAAGGGTGACTGGCTTGTCACAAGTGAGGTGCTGCAAAAGAAAAGCAAAACGAAGCAAAGCTCCTGGCTCCAGCTCCCACTGGTAATTAGAAAAGTTCCGTAAACTGTGCTGCTGCTGCAAGGCATCGTGTTGGGCAGCAGCACCCTTCCTCCTGCACCACCCAGGAAAGCTCACCACCTCTGCCGTGAACAACTATCAGAGCAGCTGAGGCCTGACACAATCATTTCACAACTGCCTGTAACTCTCCCTTTGTGGCCAGCGATGCTGGTTGCACTGGGAGATGAGCTACAACCAGCGTGGGCATTCCCACCTCGCTGTGCTCCTCAGGCTTCAGTGCCTGGGGAAGGGGTCTACTCACTGAACAGATGAAGTTGGAGGCTGTTGTTGTCACAGAGGCAGCAGCTGAGGAAGAGGAGAGTCGCAAGGCTTTTGTGAAGACTGTCCACATCACTGCATTGCACACAAACACCAGGCCAACACAGCTGAGGCGAAGCAGCACTGGCAGCTGCAGGACAAAATGGAAAACTCCGTGTATTTTCAGGCTCCACTCATTCAACCTCAATAATTCATGTGCACTTTGGAGCCAAACCCAATGGTATGAGCTTTTAAAACTGAATTACAGCTAGTATTACATGAAGATGAATATATTAAATCACAGAAGGAAATGGAAATGAGGGAACAGCCCTGGATAGACTGTGAGCCTGCCATGTCCTTCTCCAAGCCCAGCCTCATACTATAAGCTGAGAAGTGCCGTGATAATGTGCAGCAGCTGCCATGCCCGAAGCCAATCTCCAGAAAGCTCTCCAGCTCACAATGTGGTGCCACATGCAATGCCCATAAATGCCCTTCACTTATCACTTGATGTATGGAAAAGGGTCAAATTCAGTCTGACAAACACCAGAAATGCACACGCTGGCACGGAGTGTGCTCCAGAACCCAACTGTTGTGAATCTGAGTCAAGACAGAGGTGGTCCCAAAGCACCAGTCCTTACGAGCACCCAGGACCTGGCCTGCCTTACTGCTGTGGGGAGGGCAGAGCAGGATCTCTGGGAGGAAAGAAAAAGCTGAGTGGCTTCATGCCTTGTTTTGCACACTCTGGAGAGTAGATTCACTGAGCGGTCTCTGCTCTAGCATTTGGCAGCAACAAAACCACCTCTGAATTCAAGGGCCTCAAGAAAGATCTCGCCTCTTAGACAACCTGACCAGATGTGTAACAGCCTCAGTCTGAAAAAAAGGCACAGTTGCACCTAAAAAGCCTTTACTATTCACAGTGTCCCCATCCCTTCCTAGTTTAAGCAAATGAGGCCATCTCCCCAGCCCCTGGGCACCATGTAGTTGATGTGAAGACACCAAGGGAGATCACAGGCAGGCAGATCACAACTCTCACAAACAGTGACAAGTGAATGCAAAGCTTGGTCTAAGCCCGTAGCAGTCATAGCTTCATAGCCTGTCACCTCTCAGTCCATGGTGGGATCCATCTTGAAGCAGACAGAAATGCAGGTGTGAAGCCACCAACAAGCACAGCTCAGAGGCGGTACCTGCCTTTGCACTGTGTCCTCCTGCCAGCTGCCCAAATCAACGGGGTCCACCAACTGTGTCCTGCTCCCACTCAGAAGAAATTACTAATTGCAAGCAGTGCTGGAGCTCACAGTTTTCTGAAGCAAGTGATATAGCAAGTACAAAGCTAAAAGGAAAAAAAAAAGCCAAATCCATGCTTGACAGCTCGTGCAAGGTCTCCGAGGCTAATCCCACTCCTGTGAGAGATGGTGCAGGTGTGTGGCCTCATTTTGCCCCACTTGTGGCAAAGGTCTCCAAGTTTTGCAACTGATCAGGGCAACATTAAAGATTCAGAATGATTCCCACCAGTGAAGCACTTTGTTTTCCCACTGAGGCCCTGGCAAACCCTGTGTGGATGGGTAAGAGGGACAACCATGTCCAGCTACTACCACTCCTTTGAGGAAGAAAACTTCTGCTGCATTAGGGCTCCCTACAGGATGGGGTTTGCCTCCCAGTTTCACCCTCTGCCTGTATGACCAGGCAGTTTTACTTTCCTCAGGCAGTTATGTACATCCACACACCTCTAGTGAGTAGGCAGACTTGGGAGTAGAGATGAGAGGGGAAAACAATTCTCTGTGTTTCACCTAAATTCAGTGTATTTCTGGATCAGAAAGAGACCATGCTGCTGAGGTAAAAAAAAAGCCTTAAGAAAATGAGATCTTGTTACTGCCTTCAACCATTAGCCCAAGGGTGTAGCAGGATGGAGCCCAGGCTCTTCTCCAAGGTCCATTTGGATATGACGAGAGGCAACAAGTAAAGTCTGGAAGAAGTGAAATTTTGATCTGTTATGAGAAAAAGCAAAGGGGATGAAGCACTGGAACAGAGGTCATGGGCTCTCTAGCCTTCTAAGTATTTAAAACTTAACTGGAGAAGGTCATGTGTAAGCAGAGGTTGGAGCAGACCTGCAGAGGTCTTGCCTGACTTGAATTAGTATGAGACTACCAGTGGTGAAGCCAAGCTGGCTCCCACCATCACAGCAACTATGCTACCTTCAAAAGTGACCCTGAACCCATGGCTTCTTCTGATCTGCTAATGCAGAGCCAGGAGAATCAGCTGAAGGTGGCACATGCCCATTAGGAAGGTTTATCAGAGAAAGGTCAAGTTCCTCTGTGCCCAGGGCAGCGGAGTGGTCATCGCAATGGTACGCAGACAGAGAGATAGGAACATCCCCACGTTTTCCCCACAAGGAAGGAAGGAGATAAATTCCTCCCCTGCTAAGGGCTCAGCTGAGCCACCCCAATGAGTCAAGGATTACTGTTCTGATTGCTTTTCTAAGCAAAGATTAATTTCAGTGTACATTTCAGATAATCCAGAATCACTCCTGAAGTGGCAGAAGTAATTTTAGATGAAGATTGGCAGGGGAGCAGAGAAAGCAAAGAAAAACTTTTGTTCAAGTGCAATGACCCTTCCTGGTCAGGTCTCTCTCAGGCTGGGCCACCACAACACATCCTTCTAGCCAGGAAATCCATCCCTGTGCTGCCGTGGAGTATCCTGCTACCCTGCATCATCAGCTCTTAGAAGTGTCAATACACTTTTTGCTGCCGTGTTGCACGCTGCACAAGTGATGGCTATTATACTTACTTTGGGATTTCTGTAGCTCTTCCTCCCAACACAAAACCCCTTGAATCTCTGTTCCCTTGTGGCTGCTCTGCAGAAATGCCTTTGCCACATGCGTGCACTGAAACACTTATGCATCTACAGACCTGTGCAATTGAAGCTATTAGGAAGATTATGGCATTTACATAAAACTTGGCTAGTTTTACAGATAAGCTGATTAATTTAATTAATAATTGTCACCTAGCATGGACCTGAAAACTGAAAGAAACCAATCTGCCCAGAAAAAAGAAACAGCCAGAATCACAGCATGGCTGAGCTTGAAAGGGACCTCTGGAGTTCATCTGGTCCAACCGTGTCACTCCAGCAGATTGCCCAGGTCCATGTCCAGACAGTATCTGACTATCTCCAAGGATGTAGACTCCACCACATCCCCGGGCAACCTGAGCCAGTGCCTGGTCACTGTCACAGTGAAAAGGTGTTTCTGGTTGTTCAGAGGGAACCACCTGTGTTTCAGTGTGTGCCCATTGCCTCTGGTCCTGTTACTGGGCACCACTGGAATGAGCCTGGCTCCATCCTTTGTGCACCCTCCCTGCAGGTATTTCTACACATTGAAAAGATCCCCCTGAACCTTCTCTTTTCCAGGAGGAACTGTCCCAGCTCTCTCAGCCTCTCCTCACAAAAGAGATGCTCTGGTCCCTTCATCATCTTTATGAACCTTTGCTGGACTCTCCAGTAGCTCCACCTCTTTTTTACAGTGGAGAGCTCAGAACTGGACCCAAAACTCCAAGTGTGGCCTCATTAGGGCTGAGTAGAGGGGAAGGATCATCATCCTTGACCTTCTGGCAACACTCCACATCAATGACATGACACTTTATCACAGCGCTTTTAAAAAAAAAAAAAAAGAGCACAAAATGTCCCCCTAAACAAATGGGCAATATTTTTATAAATTTCAACACAGAAAAGTACTCAGAAAACACATTGTCAACATTTTGAGTAATTCCATGCTCTGATATTTGGTCAGTGCAGAGCACAATTTGGGGTTTTTTGGGGTGAGGGGAGGAGTATCAGGATTTAATTTTTTAAAAAATTCTCCTTTCTGAGATATCAGAAAGGATTAACAGGATTAGCAGGTATTGAGTTTTTGCCTTTTTAACCCTCTTTAACAATCACACAGGTCAATTTTCTCTTTTTTTTCCTGGTGCGAGGCTGGGTTTGTTACAGATCTAGTTTCTCTTGTGGGTTCCCTTTTGGATTTCAAATCCAAATGTACATTTGCCCTGTGAGTAACAACCTATACCTAAACGGATCTCCCCAAAGCACTTTTAGGCTACACGTGTGCTGCCTTCCTCCTCTCCCCACTCACACACAACCTCGTGCCCCTCTCCACCTCTGCGGTGGCTGTGCCAGAGGTCACTCCTGGAGTAAGGACACTGTCTCTGAGGTGAAGGGCCAGCAGTGCCATGTAACCTCAAGCACACGGAAGTCTGAGAAACACGACCGAGATAAAGATCATCACCAACGAATACCCAAAGATCGGCTGAGCGGCACAGTGGAAATCAAGGGCTCCACCTCTCTGCTCTGGTCAGGGCCGAGCAGAGATAGAATAAAAGGGAGAACGGCGCTGCTATCAGCAAAACCGTGGGCTAACGACAAGTGTTTGATGCTCAGTCATACTAACATCCTGCTTTTAAAGTAACACTGACGTAGAAGCACTGCAAATGGGCTCCCAGAGCTGGGCTTGGCTCGGGGCATTCCCGTACCACGCTCATTCTCTTCACACCCGGCAGCCTCGCTGCGCTCCCCCCCGCTGTTTACGTCGGCACCGCGCATTAGTCAGCCCTGCAAGGCTGGGCTCCCCCAGGGGTGACTCACGGCTCCGCCCTCCGAGACTGCCCCCCTTTCCCTGCAAATCCAGGGCAGCCCCTGGAAGCGCTGGAGGAAGAACCAGCGCGCTCCTTCCCCTCCACCGCCGCGATGAGCAGCGCAAGCCCCGGCGCCGAGCACCGCCTGCGGAGCGGCCGCACGGGCACTCGGGGCGCGCAGCACCTCCTGCCCGCTTCCTTACCGGGCNCTGTAGCCACACACAACACAGAAAAAGGGCAGAAACCTCTGCCTCCATGGAAATAGTCCAGAAACAGACAAGAAAGGAACATTTGTAAACATAGAATACGGCAGTCACAAATAAAATCACCCTTGACAAATGCCTCCTCGGTCTGAGTGCTCCTCATCCGTAGTTCTGACCTCGACTCATACCCCAACACCTTTTAAGGTCAGTTTTTTATTTCTACCTATATGTCACATCACAGCTCAAGTGGCAACAAAGCTGCAGGCTTAGGCAACTTGAAAAGTGATAGATAAGCTGGTGGAAATTCTTCTTCCCCTGAACCAAGTAATGTAGAAAGTCATTAGGTATATCCTGCCCTTTACCAGACACACATCTTTCCTCTTTGTTCCCTTTTGCCCCAGCGCTTGTGGTCAAAACTAGTATTGTATGAAGTACCAAGAAAACAGAATGAGAAGATTAGTGGCAGTAAAAAAAACCTAGTTTGATATTGCTATAGACATCAATGTTTTGTGTTCCACTAATAAACATTTCAGTTATTTGCAATAAATCTTACGTGTGATTACATGAACTTACGCTGTACTCCTAAAATGTTCTGCATATTTTCACAACTTCTTTCCTAACATTTTTCACTTCTTTGATAAGAAAATGGTTGCAAAATACTTAGAATCTCCTACAGTGCTAATATAGAACTCTAAGTCTGTACTAACAGAAAAAAGGTTTGAAAAGCATTTTATTTTCAAATAAAAAAAGAACAAAATCCGAAAATATATTTATAGTACTATTTACAAGCCTGTTACTAAATTCACATTTACGCTTCATTGAAGATAGTCCAATATGAAAATTATTTTTAAGCAACCCAGGAAAATCATCCTATGTTCAAGTTTAACTAAAGAAATAATCACAAAGAAATTGTGCTTTTTCAATTTTGGCTCTGGTGGAAAATGTAGCATTTCAGAAGAGGTAGGAACCTGAATAAGAGCAGAAAAGGAGACAAAAATCCAGGTATGTTCCCAGTGAGAAAGCTTTTCCTTGGCAAGGTAAAAAAGTTTCAAGGAAGTATCTGCCAGCACCTATACAAAATCAGTTTTTGAAATTGAAAGATTACAAAAAGGTGTTACAATGTCACTGAAAGCTGCCCACAGAGCTGGAATAACAATCTTCACTTGGAGTTATTACCAGCAAAAAACCCCTACAAACTAAAATACTTGATTATTCCAGAACCACAGCAAAAGTCAAGTTTGACAACTGGCTTTTGCTTATTCTGTACACTTCAAAAATATGGCTCTGCAGTTTTATTTGGGTCATTACAGTTGATCATAATGTCTACAAATGTCACATTTTTTTGATTCTTTCAAAAAAGCATTTTCAACCCGTAGTTTTTCAGTCTCCTGTAAAACAGAGAAAAAACATGCATATAATAAGGAAATTATCCTCACTTTTTTTTGTTGTTTTTACACAAGTGGTATCTAGACTTGTTCAAGTGTTTTATACACTATATACTTGAGGAAATAAAATGAAGATCCTTGTCTGGGGCCTGTGAGGAGACAGACCAGCCATGACATACTCAGCTGCATAAAATCAGAGGTATCTCTGTTCCTCTCCAACAGAGGAGCAGGAATTTTAATTTTCATTCTCAAAGCTTAGCTCTTTTCTACATCAGGCCATTACTTCATCTGTAATCTACTCTGCAACTTACCTCAGTAAGTTTAGCATTATCTTTCTTCAGTTTCACAAGATACTGAATCTTCTGGTTTAGGTTTTGATGACCAAGTAATTTCCCATTCTCCTCAGCAAGCGAGTCAACTTGCTTCCTCAGCAATTCTATTTCCTGTAATAATAAATACATTGTGTACCTCTTAGCAATAGCCTCTCCTTCTCTTTTCAGAAGCAATAGCTTCTTAGAACTATTAACATACTAACGTTTAAGTTTGTAACATATGATGCAACAGTTGGTTCATTCAGGAAACGCATATTTGTCTCAGGTCTCCTTAGACACTATGTTAGATCCCTCTAAAGGGCAAAAAAGGAGCACCATTGGATTTGTACTACTACGAATTGCAACACCAATTTCTGTATCCAGACTTTCACTAGAGCAGAGAACAACATCACAAATACAACTAAACTGCCAAACAGCTGTACCTCTCCTAAATAAGATTCTAGTGTGAAAATGACAAAAAAATTATACATGTGTAACCTTTTCAATTCTGTCTCTTTCTTCATATGCTTCCTCCAGTTTTGATCTAATTTCTTCTTTCTCATTAAATGCTTTGAGCTCCAAAGTTCTTGTTCGTTCCATCTCCAGAGTCATTTCATGACGGGTCTTCTCTTGGATTCTGAGGATATTTTTGGTCTCTTCTAATCTGCCAGTAGAAAAGAATCATAAAACATTAAAAACCAACATAAATGTCATATAACTGAATTACTAAGTCAGTCTTGGACATGCAGGGGCGCTCCTTTAAAAGCATTCTTTTGAGATATTATGTTTTCTTTGGAATTTATGCTAAGGGAAGGAAAAATTTCATTCTGTTTCACAGTTCTTGTGTTTGGTACTATCAGCTAGGCAGTGTTTTGGAGTTGCTCTTCTCTTTGGGAACTGTGCTGTTTACAATCCAGGATAAACAACTCCACTCATGATTGAGAACAGAAGCTTCACCTACAAGAAGACTTTGAATTAATTCACCTAAGGAATGTAAATTTTCCAGCTAAACTCAGCTGCTCTTCAAGTTTCCCCCAAACTGCTTGTTTGTCTGTGGCTTTTCCCCCAACAGCCTTATTGCTCAGAAACATCTCTGAGCAGCTCAGATGGTCTGAGCCTGTTTGGATAGAATTAAAACATTTTCAGCAGGTAAGGTTACAGGATATTAAACTATGCCATCAAACTTAGCAGCCTGTCTCCTGTTTTTAGGAACTTGAGTAATTCTGCAGATCAATTCAAATATTGTATACTTGACATTTTTGTCATCAGTTTTGTTTTACTGAAGCCTGGTGTTTGAGACCTGCTCTGTAAAAACAGTATTCGTTTGCTGCCTTTGTCAAGACATTTAACTCAATGAGAAAAGAATCTTTTCCCTCTTTGTGCATTATTTGCTTGTATGAGACATTGTAGCACTGTTGTGTGTTTCAGAGACCAGAGAGGAATGAAAAATCAATGCATCAAATAGCAAAACAATCCCTAATTTCCAGATGAAGGTTTCTGGAAAATCTAATGTAAATTACTTTTGAAATGACCATGTGTATAAAAACTATCTTCCTCCTTAAAAGAAGTTACTTACATAGAAAGCATTCTATCAAATGTAAATAACTCACATGTTAGGAGATTCAGCCACTATGAATCCTGAAGCAATATAGATTAAGAAAAGAACTGCAGGACCAACATTTTCAAACTAATTTTTATCTACTAATTCAGTATTTTCTTTCTTCGCTATTATCCATCCAAGGCACGAAGCACTTGAATTTTGAGGACTGCCCAATAGTGCAAACACAATTTAGAAATCCTCTAATAATAAAAATTTTTCATTTTTCAAGCTGAACTGCAAAAATTTAAAAAAATACCATAAAAAGCAAACAATTACCTTATGTTTAAAATTATAAAACATTTACAATATTAACAAAGACATGAAGAGTATTTCAATTTAATTTGAAAAGGAATGTTATTAGAATTCTCTGCATATAAATAACTTTAAACAATTAAAAACATCCCTTCCAATTTAAGTTTCTATGGTTCTATCTATTAAAGTATTATCTTGACATAATGTTATGTAGTAATAGGTGCTACTACCACCTACTGATGAGAAAGAGTAAGAACTCAAGGTATCGTGCAGAAGTGTAAACACTTCCAAATTATGTCTTTTATCATTTCAGATCTTGGACTTCTATTGTTTAAATATATCCTTTTTTGTCATTAATTAGTTTAATACTAGTTTCCAGTTCAAGGAACAATAGTCAGACTTACTCTGCTTTGATTTTCAGCATTTCTTCCACTGCTTTATTCTGTAAAAGTTCAAAAGCATTAGATGCAGTCTTAATGTTTAATATACACATATATATGTTTAAAAATATTTGTCACTTAATTGATGCTACATATCTCATTCCAGATCATCCTACTACCTAGTAGTTCACATCTCTAATATTCACTGTAAGTTCATCTCTTTGCTGTAGGCACTTATTTCCCATTTCATGCCAGCACAGCTGACCCACAGCAGTGTTTCTCTGCCCACTCACACAGAGCAGAGCTTTAACAGGGGGCTCTTCTGTCTGGGACATCCATGGCAACCTCTGCTGTGACATTTAACTTCCCTTTGACAGAGCTCTGACATTAGCAAGTGACACAATCTTCACTTTCCAACTCTGGGCATGAGTCAGATTTAGCAATCTGAATCTGTTTTTGCTAATTATGCAATCTGACACCCAGTTCACTGGTGTTAGGCCAAGATAGAAACCCTAAGAGCTAAATGTCAGGCTGTGCCTGCTAAAATTCACTAGAATTTGGTATTTGCTTTGCTGCCATGAAAACAAAAAAATCAAACCAAGCCAAACAAACAAACAAAAAAAATCACATTAATACTTCACAGCAGGTCAACAGGAACTGACATGAGAAGGATAACATACCTTGGCAAGTCGTTCTTCAGCAATCTCCTTCTCTTTCTCTTTGAGGTACTGAACATCAGGATGTTTCTGATCACTAGGACATTCAGGAATGAGAAAAAAAGTTTCTCACAAACAGAGGGAACCAGTTGTAAAAATATGTTATCCAGATTAAACCAGTAAATGCGTGCAGTTGTTTTCACATGTGTTCATACTCAAAATACTGAACACCATGAAACAACTCTGGAAGGGTTTAAACTTCTACACACATTTTCTTTCATCAGAGTATAGAGAAATGAATGTTTTAATGGAAACAATTACAAATGTAATAAATATGCAACTGTTTGTTAGACAGCTGTGCTGGTTTTGGCTGGGGTAGAATTAATCATCTTCATAGCAGCCATTATGAGGCTGTGTTGTAGATTTGTGCTGAACAAAGGGTTGATAACAGAGATCTTTTTGTTGTTGCTGAGCAGGGCTTACACAGAGCCAAGGCAAGGCCTTTTCTGCTTTCCATACTGTCACGCTGGCTGGGAAGTTGGGGGTGCATGGGAGGTTGGGAGGAAACATAGCCAGGACAGGTGGCCCAAACTGACCAAAGGGACATTCCAGACCACCTGACATCATGCTCAGTGTATAATAAAGTGGGGGAAAGAAGGAGGAATGGGGGGATGTTTGGAGTGATGATGTTTGTCTCCCCAAGTAGCCGATGTGTGTAATGGGGCCCTGCTCTCCTGGAGATGGCTGAACACTTGCCTGCCCATGGGAAGCACTGAATTAATCCCTTGCTTTGCTTGTGTGTGTGACTTTTGCTTTCCCTATTAAGCTGCCCTTATCTCAACCCATGAGTTTTCTGGGTTTTGCTCTCCTGATTCTCTCCCTGATCCCACTGGTGGGAGAATGAGCCAGTGGCTACATGGGGCTTGGCTGCTGGCTGGGGTTAAACCACAAGAGCAGCTTTGGGTGGAGGTACGTGACTTATTAGTTCATGGTGTTCATGTGTATGGAGACTGCAGGAGGACTTCCTACAAGATCACTGCTCAGTGGTTTTGCCAAGTTAAGAACGTAAAAGATTCTTCTATTCAGAAGATTTCACTAATTTTTGTTAGTTTTTAATCAACATGACATTGGATGGAAGTAAGCAAACAACTAAAATAACTCACAAAGCGACACGAGTAGGACCACTTCATCCTTGTAGTGTACCATAGGAGAAGAACTTAATTGATTAAGAGTTTTACAATTGCATCAAATTACAGTAAAACCACTCTTTTCAGTAACTTAAAATCTTGTGAACAGATCAGGTAGGTTACTGAACAATGATGCTGTTTCTAAGGCTTTCTGCTTAGTTTGCAACAGACATTTGAAAGCGTGTTGTGAATTGAAATGGAAATCACAGGAAAACAACAATGGTTATGTTGCCATGGAACACTGGTTCTGTGGCTCTGTTTCTCAGAGTTTGTGTAGGTTTTCTAGACCAAATTTTTCCACAGAAAAGCATTACTTTTATGTTCCTCACTTGTTGGATTCCTGACTTGGGACTTAGGGATATAATTTGGATATGCACTAAGAATTCCCTGCTCCTTTTAGTTCATAGGAATTGTGGTTTGAATAGACCAAAGGCTAATTAGTATATTGGAGGCTTTAAAAGTTATTTATGTCTATATTAAAACTGGTGCTGCTTACATTTGGACATTCCTTATCTACTGGATCCGCAACTACACAAATGACATGGCAGTATATAACACCCAGGAATTACTATGCACATAATGATTTTACATTCTGTTTCTATTCCCTTTATAAAACTTTGTTGCATTTAATAACTTGTGATTTAAGGACCATAAAGTTTACAAGCCAGTAAACAACTTTCATAGAAAAGTTTGAGTCAATCCCTAAATATACAAACAACATAAGACTGTATTTCAAATAAAACATGTAAATTTTATCTGAATTATTTCGAGTTAAGAGAAATTTTGTATGTTTTATTTTATTTTACCTGTTCTTGCTTGGTCTCTGAGCTTCTACAAGGCTCTGTAAACTCCTGTTGTTCTCCACCAATATCTGCATTTCCAGACGCAAGTTCTCCAACTCATTTAATTGTTCCTAAGCAAGTGAAATTTGAAACATTTTACTTGAAGACCAAATTGCAATTCTTGTTTTCATTTCCAGTTGAACATGTTTTTGAGTAAAATAGAAGACAAAAATTATTTGTCAGAAAACAAGCATGGTTCTCTGGCAAATATCTGCATCACCCTTCCATCTACAGCTGCATTAGAAACTTTATTGAGAATACATTAGAACTGTTTCAGCAGCAAAAATGATGTTATCATTTGGCATTCATGAACACAAAACAGCACAGTCCTGGGGAAAATGAGATTTATAGACATCTCAAGCAAGCTGTCACCACTTGTTCCCAGCCCAGGTAAAGGGAAAACCAAAAATTGCCTTCCTGCTTTAATGAACATACTGCTAAGCAGAGCTCATTAAAAAAAGTGCACTCTGCAGTCTGTCTCATTTTAACCTTACAAATTGCCAGCAGAGATTAACTCATAGTACCTTCAGCCTTAGAATTTCATCATTTTTTGCTCTTCGTTCTTCATTCAGTTCATGCACAAGGTGCTCCAGATTTATTGCAGAGGCCCTTCGATCAGCTATTTCTTGCTCATGAGTTTCCAAAAGCTTGGCCAAATTCACATCAAAATTAGGAGGAGTTTTTGGACACTGGCAAGTCAAAAAAACCAGACCACACAAACTATTAATAAAGGACTCTTTCCCTTATGTATTGGTTACATGTTTTAATGCTTCATTGGAGACATATATTAAATTCCTGGCAGACAAATCATCAATGATTACAAACTATGTGAAAGTGTTTCTCTCACAAATGCCATACCTGAGGAAATGTTACTGAAGATGAGTCCACAAAGCAATCTATTTGCTTCATTTTCAGTTCATATTCATTCTTCCTGTTCTCCAGTTCCTCTGTCATTTTGTCCAACTATTAGAAACACAGAATTAAAGTAGCTCAAAATAGATGCAAAACAGGAAACAAAACAGCACTCAGATCTTTATTCTAACCAAGCTTAAGTACACCACAAGTTATTTTAAATTAACAAAGACTTCACTTTCATAACTCTTCTATATTTAGCCAATTGGCTTCTATATTTAGCCAATTTATTTTAGTTAAATAAAAAATTTTAATAGTTGTATGCAACAAGCATTTTTGAAAGCATCTATACATCTAACTACTGTGTAGTTCATCTGAATTTTGTTCTAGTTAGTATTTGATTTTCTTGCCTTGCTAACACAATCTACCTTTTAAAGGCCTTGCTAACACAGAAAAAAACCTATTATGAACTTGGCTGGCAAACGTCATTGGTCAAAATATGATTTGATACAAAGATTTTAGTGGTATAGACTTGATCAGTTTCCCCAAGAGAATATGCTAACTTGACAAAAACCCTTCTCTTTCAAAAAATAACTTATTAGAATCTTTGCCAACACAAATATATTACTTAGCACTACAGTAGTTGTGACAACTAGAGCTAAAATTTGGACAAAGGTTTAACATAGCTGTTTGGTCTGCAGAAGCTCCAAACTACTACATAATTTATAGAGCTCAACAGTTATCTCAATTGCATAATGATACCATTTGTGGATAAGAGTTAAGCAGAGGAAAAAAGTAATCCCCTAGGTTACACTGCTGATAACCTCAGGTTACTCTGTTCTTAAAGGTACTGATAATTTTACTCTGCTGTCAGAGTAAACATTTTTGTGATCTCTAGGCAACATTTCCAAAACATTAAAAGTTACCTAATCCTTGTTCGGAAGTTTTTAACTACTACTCTTACTACTTTGCTTTTACAAGAAGGAGCAATGCTCTTCACCAAGAGTCCTATGTACAAGATGCTCTAAAATGACAAGTGAAACCTTTTTCAGAAGCTACAATTAACCACAGCTTCCTCTCAACGACCTAACTGTGAACATTTCTTTGTTTTACCTGCTCCCTGAGCTCCTGGATTACAGCTTCTTTCTTTGCTATGTCTTCCTGTGCACACTGGAGCAATGCATCGTGTTTCTTAGAGGCCTCTGTCAGGCTTATCAGCTGGTCAGCGGTATGACGCAATTCTTCACACAGAAGGTCCCTCTATTTTCAGTCATTGGATGAGTAAAGAAAGAAGTGTTAAAGTTATTGCTCTAAGTCAGTTGTTTCAAGATGTTTTGTCATTGGTGCCAAGATTGCTAACAGCTACAAGCATCTCCGTTTTCCTTCTACTTTCTCATCATGAATTGTAGCAAGCATTCATCTATAAAGTTCTTATTTTAGCATGGTTTCTTATTCTTGGTCTTGGTTGCAGAACAAAAATGAGAACTTTGCCACTGCATAGTCAGGTTAAGATTCTTGTGGAAAGATCTTTGGAATCAACCACTGTTTTAAAGTATAATGTGTACTTAAAAAGAGATACAGTTCTCTAAATAAGAAAAGAATGTATAGATTTTAATCCATGCTGAAGTGATTACAGCTTTTTTAGTGCACTGATATTCTGTAGATACCTCTGGATTTATTCTAGGATCTATACTCCCACCCTATCTGATGGGGCACCATACCTACACAAGGTGTGTTAACCCATAAGGAGAAACTGTGTTTAGCACTTTAAATGCCACCTCAGATTAGTTCTTCTTGTCCAGTTAAGAAAGCATGAAGAAATCAGTAACTGAAGTATAAAGTAAAGGAGAAACACTATAATTTTATCAGGAGCCAGATATACCCAAGGATAACATTGAAACAGGAACTGGCACTTCAGTTAAAAAAAAAACCCAAAAAGCAAAAAACCCCAAAGTGATCCATTTGCCAGACAACTCAGCTTTGGGTTTCAGAATGTCACTTAGATACAATTATTAATGAACATAGTCTGTTTATTTTCAAACAGATTTCCACTATATTTAATGTGCTTTGAGAAACACACACCTCCCCAGAAGAGTTTACTGGTGCTACATGATTGGATTAGCAAATCTAATCACAGATGATCTTGTAGAAATTACATGTAAGGAGGTGCTACTGTTTTTTACTGATGGACATGTTCAACAAAATAATGGTGACAGCAGTAATAGAAAAGACAGAATTAAAGAAAGATGCAATATTAAAAAGCAAAACCACAGTTGAAGCAAAACTGTGCCCTAGATCTGTTTCCAGCAGGTGGAGCTTTTAGTTAAAATTATGAGTAAAGAGAAGATACTACTGAATATAGTGCAGTGGGCGAAGTGATAATGTAAAACATAATATATTCTTCTACCTATTTTAATTTCTCAGCTGCATCATCTAAAGCTGCCATTAAATTCAGCTGGTGATTCCTTAGTGGCCGTAACAAAATTAAACCAGGCTCTTAGCATAGGCTTTTATGAAGTAGCTTATAAAACATTTATGTCAAGTAACATGATAATTTAACAGAATTTGTCAGGTATCTCATGAAAAATTCTTTTGAGAGCAGCTTAACTGGCTGTAGTTTGAACTAAACTGAGCTAAAGTTTTACATCAGCCTTTTAAGCAAAACCACATCCAATTGGTCTGGCTGAACAAACAATCATAATACGCCAATATTAGTGTTCTTACCTCAATGTTATCAGCTATTTCTCTTCCTTCCAAGGCTTCCTTCAGTTCTTCAATTTTCTTCTCCTGATCCTCTATGATTCCCTTGCTTTCTTCTTTTGCAGCCAGAACAATATTATACTTGTACTACAAAAAGCATTAAATTAAATTATAAAATATTTTAGAAAAACATGTTATCAGGTGAAGTTAGCAACAGAAGACAAATAAATGTACATCACAAATCTCATGATGATAACTACATTTAGAAATCAGTGTCAATGACTAAAACCACAATGATATATTGTACTTGCTGAATTATACAAACTGTTTTTAGAGATGAGTTGTCAGAATGATACAAAAAGATTACTAACGTAAATTAGCCACCACAATACATATTACCCACTAAAACCATTCTTAAAGAGATAGTCATATTTAGAAATCTGTCTCATCAACATTTTTCTATAGAACCTTTTGAATCCATAGTTCACACGTAATATATTATCTTAAGCATTCTGTTGGTTGCTCTATCAGTTTGCAAACCAGACCTATTTTAATAAAGCAGAGGCATCATATTTATTCATAGTTATTAAAACACTCAGTTATAGTTCTTTATACTTGTTTTCAGATGTAGAACATAGTAATACCAGCAACATAAAAATTCACTCCATCAAAAATGAATTTACAATTCAGCTTCAATTGTTGAGGTCTTAAATTGACGATTTCTGAGAAACTCTAAATGTGACTGTCAGCTGAGTGGAGTTTACAGGATGAGAATAGGTCCCTTTAGAGACATGGCTTTTTACCCACCACGTGGAGAGGGTTCAGTTTTTGAGACAGCCTTAGGCATAAAATGTTCAGAAGATTTCAACATGTCAAAACAAAGAAGTTTCCTTCTAAAACACTACAGCAAGTTATACTGTTTGAGACCCATGATAAGACATGTCATTGCCTCCCATTTCTACAGAACGATACCATGTCCTTCAAAATGACAGAACATACATTTATATCCTCGAGCTCTCTTGTCAGCCCATCTATGGACTCAGTTTTATGATTAATTGAAGACCTCAGCTCCTGGATCTGTCTCATCAAGTCAGTTACAACTTCCTGCAACATAAAAAAAGTTAACTGATGAAATACATATAAAATCTATATAATGTATTACTAGGCTTTTTTTGGTATGTAATTTGCCAATCCCAAATTTCAATCAACCGTGAAAATGAGTCCTCAAAATGTACATGTAAAGAATAAACAGAAAATTTGTTGCTAAATCACTGGCTTTTGTTCTAAGCACTTAAACAAAGAACTAAATAACCTGCAGTGTTCATTAGAAGAGAAGACTGGCCTGCTGATTTAGTCTTAGGCTGTAATGGGTTTCTAATAGGAGAATAGAACTACTATAATTTAAGGGTACATTTGCTTGTAATGGAAAAAGGCACATTCAAGAAACACCACTGCACTGACAATACCAGATGATTCTGACCTCATGCATGTCAGATTTTTGGGTTTACGATGGAAAAAGCAATACTTACATTGCATCATGCCATGTAGTAAAGGCACCATGTGATTTCTTATGCTGTTTTACAGGCAGCACATATACTTGCACTAGGGGAACTCTGGCTATTTGAGCTTTCATACTGCATCAGTCTTTACATAAAGAACTGCTTTGGTTTTATTAATCAAGACACACACAGTCACCTTCTTACAACACCTTTCTTACCTTTTCCATCTGCCCATTACAACATAGTCCTGACTGGAAGGCTCTATTAATCATCTGGGGAATTATGCATTGTTTAGGCATTGAATGCTTTGTCCAGTAGACACCTTTACCTTCAATTATTTGTTTAACCTTCAGTTAACTTGTGTTTTCTCTAAATGCATACCAGTTTCCTACCTCTCTGCAAACTCATGCTAGGAAAAGGTAAGATTTATTTTACCCAGCTATATAGCCAAGGTTGTGTAAAAGCACAAAATTACTAAGCAGCAAAGGAAGGCTCTGGTCTTTCATCTCTACTACAGAACATAGTTATCCACAAGACTGTATCAGTAACAGAAATAAGCCCAAACCTTATCTGTATCGTTTGTCTTCTTCAAAGAAGCAATAGTCTCTTCAGCAGCAGTCAGCTCCTGTTCCAATGTCCTCAGTTTTGCTTCCTAGAGGAAATAATACTTGTGAAGAAGCATCCTCACTACCTTTGAAGTATGTTTTATAAACCTCCAAGTCATGAAAAAAGGCAAGGAAGTAAGTAGTTAACCTTACCAAAAAAATTAACCAGTAGCTTAACAAAACAATTATGTAGCCCAAGCACTCTACATTTATTTTGCTGGTAATCAACAAACAGTCAGTACACCAATAAAATTGTTATTAATGCCCAAGCAGATCCATGAACACACAATTTAGATATTCAAACCTGCTGTTGTACCTGCTGCTCACACTGTGTCACCATTTCTGAAAATGGTTTCTCCACCTGTGCTTTTTCAAGTACTTTCAAGAGTTCCCTGATGAAAAAAAACATATTTCTAGTGAGAAATATGATCAAAACATAAGAGTACTTTAACAAGAAAAAAGTGATATGAATTTACTCTATTTGCACTTAATTTTTAAGAGTTCTTCAGTAATCACATTCTCAGTGCTATACAAAAGACTAATAGTTTAGCTAGTAGCCTTACACTGCTATCAGTGGCAGAACTTTATCTCTGACATGAAAAACTATAAAATGAAATTACTTTACATTAAAATAAAGTGCTGTTCTGATTTGGATAAAATATAAAAAAACCCATCTGGGGAAAAAACACCTCTACAAGTGGGAGCCCCATCTGAATAGAACATACAGCACTAATGAGGTCAGATGAAAATGAACCCCACTGCTAATTAAAACTTACTTTGAATTGTTTTCTTTGTCTTCTTGTAATTGTAATGTTAGTTTTTCATTATGTTCTTTTTCTGTTTTCAGAAGTTGCAAAAGGTTCTAGAATATCAAAACATACATTTGCTATAAGAAGTTACAACATAAGGTCTCTAGAGCAATCTAAAACGAAATAAAAATCTAAACAAATCTTTAAGATGACTGAAAAAAAACAACCACCCCCACAAAACCTTAACTGGAAGATCTTTAGTTTGTCCTGAAGAAGTTCAGAAGTAAACCCTTATTTATATTAAGTAATCAGATCTTTTCACCTGCCATTAATAATAATTTCACATAGCTATGATGTTCCTCAATATCCAAGGCTGTGAAGGGAAAAATTAAAATTCTCAATTGTAGATTAATTTGGGGGCATTTTAAAATTCTGTATTTGTTCAAAATATTAAAATATACGAAATTTAAACCAATAACATTCAATCTGTCAGCATTCTTTTAAACATGAATAAGGAAAATTTATATCAAACTTCCTGAGCAGGCACCATGTACCCTGCAGAAACACAGGCAAAATCATTTGCAAAAGCCCTTGAGCAACCTTATTGCTGTTTTGCAGTCACTGCAGTCTGACAGGCTTTCAAGGACAGCATCAACTAAATTGCAGGACAGTGATCCACCACAAGCCATAGATCATTTTAACAAGATCACATCTACTATGAAAATTTTTAAGAAACTGCTTTGTAAAGAAAGAATATTTAGGCTAGTCTTGGCTAGCCCTGAGATAAAAGGTCATCTCAGCATTTCAATGTCAGGATTCTTTTCCAAAGAAGTTTCTTATTCCTTTACTAATTAACCCATCTCCCTCAACATTTCCAGAGCAATTTCTTCAGCCTAAAAACTTACTATTCATGACGCTGTTGGATATTTCTGATAGCCTGTGGTTGCAAAAATCTTGCACTAAGTTTGGAAAAAGAATTTGGGTACATCTTCCAAATGAAATCACCAAGAAACCTATTACTACTGTGGAATGTTATCAGTGATACAATAATAGGAATTAAGTAATATGGGTTCTGTATAATCAAGTCCTTTAAAATCCTTGACTGTCTTACACAAAGCTCAGTTTTCATTGCTTCTGCTTCTTGCTTCCTGTCTTCAAGTTGTTGCTTCAGCTGGTCCGTCTCAAACTTCGCTACCTCCTGCAGATTGTCGTAGTCATCCTGCAGGCTTGCCTTTTCTTCAAGAATCTTTTCATGTTCTAGTCTTTATAAAAAACCCAAAACAAATACTCTAGTAAGGGTTTGTGTCCTTATAAAAATACTCCAATCAACTGTATTTTAAAATAATAAAATAATATACAGAGTACAGTTATTACAGAAAGAAGTGACTGACATAAATGTTGACTTTTTTTAAAACGGAGACACCAAATTTATGAAGTGCATGGGAAATTGAAGTGGCATTGGCAAAGAAGGCAGAGAATACTTTTTCTGATCTCTAGAAATAATTTACTTCTTACAAAATTCTACTGAAATTTCAGTCCCTGTGTCCTGACAATGGAGTTCATAATTAAAAAATTTGGTTTTTAGCCAGCTGTTGAACAAAAGAACCTGCTAGAAGGATCCTCAGTATCTACATATACTTAGTTGATATTTAGGTTATTTATCCCATATAAAATCTTTATATATTCTGGACAAGTTTGGGTTAGTCCCCTCTGAATTGTGGCACTGAAAATTAATTTAATTCAATTTTTTTCAAAAGTGAAAAGCACAGAGGGGTAAAAGAGCTGCTACACAAGTGTTATGAATCATGTTACTGAAGGAGGAATATTCTTCAAACAGTATTTGTGCAAACACAGAATGCACCAGTGAAACCACAGCATTTAATTTCAGTTCCAGGTTCCTGGTCCTACAATGCCTCACTCAAAAAATTACTTCAGCTACGACATGATCTGCTATAATGCAAGATGTAGTTAAGTTTTCCAGGAAAAAAAACCAAACCCAAAACATAAAAACCAAAGCACAGCAAACTAAACAAAACAGCAACAAACCCCAACATAATTAAATCATGTAAATAATTAAAAACCATACTGATTATCATCTCCTGATAATAAAGGCAGTTACTGCAGACAAGGCAATGAGCTTTTCTGGCTTTGATACTCAAACCTCAGGTATTTTTTTAATGATTTTTTCTGCTTGTATTTTTAGAGCAGCATCATTATGTCACTTAGTTCATGTGACCAGACTAACAAACTCTCTTCAGCCACTTAACCTTTGGAGGGCAGCAAATTTATAGGTATATCCTATTTATTGAGAAAATGATAGAGCAAAGCAAAATTAAAGCAGCCACATTTTGTTTTCTTTCTAATAATTCCACCATGTTGCCTGAAATAGGCATGGAAGAACTGAGAAAAACAAAAACAACCCAAACAACCCCCTACAACAAACAAACAAATCCCAGCAAACATAGAACAATAACTTCAAAAAAAACATGTAAAGTGTAAGTTCACATACAGGAGAGGATGACTGAATCACCAGATGCATCCAGAAGGGATGACAAGGCATTGTACCAAACTGCCAACATACCTGACACTGTCCAGCTGGAACTGTACATCCATATGTCTACCAGAAAGCTGACTTATTTCCTTCTCTTGCTTTTCCCTAAAGGCATTATATTCCAATTTTACAGAAGACAGCTCCTTGTCTGCAGACTGCAGGACAATGCGCAAGTCATGGACTTCACTTTTTAATACTGTGAAAAAACCCCCAAATAATTTACATGTTATTTGGAAAACTCTGCTAGATACAGGACCCACAATGCTACAGAACCTGCTGGGAAAGTCTCACACACCTCTGCACATTTTCAGTGGCACTACTCTCAAAAGTTACATACAAAAAGGCTTTGTGAATGGAAAAGGGCAACGAAACATTGACTTTAAGTAAAGGTGAATCAAAAATATTCCAGAGAATATCACTGTAATTTCCACAGACAATAGAGGTTTTATCATTTATTTTTATTTAATATTTTCTTTTAAAATACTATATCTTGTACGTCCTTCACATTCAGAGTAAAGACAGAGCCATTTTGAATATTGTATACTGTGCAAGACTAGGCAAAGATTATCTGCAAGTATTAAAATTTCTGCTTTCTTTATTTTAAAAAAAAATCAAACCAGTATGTCTAACAATGCAAATAGTTACTCAGCACATGCTATTGTTGATTTAAAACAGTGAGACACCTCAAAACTTTTTATGAAATTTCAGTATTACAAAGACTTACTATCAGCCTTGCTTTGACTGTCTTGAAGCTGCTTTTCAAGTGATTTTATCTGTTCAAGGAGCTCCTGGCGCTCTTTACTCCAGTCATTCCTTTCAGAAGAAAGAAGCTTGAAAAGAAAATTAGAATTTTTTAAGTAGAAGGAAGCATAGGAGTGGCTAAGTCACAGACTGTAACAATAAGGTAATGATGTATTAAAGCATTTCATCAACTGATTATAAACACATTTTTCTTTAAATGCAATATTTGGTGACTCTGAAATCCCCAGAAGTGCAAGGAAAAAAAATAATTTATATAACTGAAGACATTACCTTATCTAAAAAGTTCATTTAAAAGGAATCCAGAGCTTAGAAGCTGATATCACAGATATCAGAAGTTAGACTGATCTGGAAAGAATCCAGGCCCTATTTCCTTTTCTATGATAAATCAACCCTAGCAATTAAGCAAGACTTGCAAATATTTGATAGGTAGTTCCAACTGAGATGAGTATTTTCAGCATTCCAAAGTTTAAAATTTCCTTGTTACTATTGTTGTTTTTCAGAAATCATGAAGTTGGCCAAACCCAACCACAACAGTGTTTATTTGCTTATATTTAAGATCAAGCAGGCTCAGATGCACAAGATTTAAAACAACAAAACCAAACTCAAAACTGCAGTGTTATGTTAAATGAACCTTCTCTGCTCACTCTAACTCCAGGGGGGTTGGATTAGATGACCTTTAAACCAAACCAAGCTATTCCATGATTTTAAGTCCTTATCTTCCTGCATAGCCCTGAGTTATGATGCTATGTAAACGTCAAAATGCAAGGTAACATTGCAAGACCTCACCACAACACAGCAGTATGACTGTATTATAGTTACTTGAGCCCTATATTACATTGTTCTCTCACCTCCTGTATTTGTGCAGAGTGATGCTCCAGTTTATTAATATGTTGCTGGAGTTTCATATTCTTGCTTTCCTCTTCATCCAGCTTTGTCTGCATTGTGCTCAGTTGCTCCTGTGACACAACAGACACTCAAAATTAGAGTACCCATCTTGCACTTATTTTCACATGCCATATGGCAGTCTGTGCATATTAAATATAAAAACGTCAACAAGTTTCTATTTTTATGACCTGAACCAACAGAAAACAGAACACTCAAAAATAAACTGGTATCTTAAGTAGCTGATTTCTCCTATTTCTAACTAAACTGCCAAAACACAAGAAAATCCATCAGCGTATACAAGGACTGAATCCAATAAACACTTAGTTTTCAGACATATGTTTATCTTGGAAAAATAAGGCTTTAAAAAGAAATTATTCAAAACATGCACTAGTTAAACTCCTTACAGGATCTTTGCACTATAAGCATCAAAGAGGGGTTTTGGCTGTTGTGCCAGGCTTTTACATGCACTGAAGTTAGTTCCAGCTTCTAGAGAGTAGTTCAGATAAATTTGTAGTGCTCTTCTATGTGATAAAAGACTTTCCCTGCCCACTAGAAAAGATACAAGACAATGTATAATGGTGGACAAGCATTATTTGGCAGGTTTCTTCAAATAATGCAGTATTATATATTAAGCTTGTGTATTGTTCCAAATGTAGCTGTCAACTTATAAAGAGGACTCCTCAGAGACAAGTTATCAGGTTTAAATAGAAAAAAGTACAGACACCCTGCATTAAACTACTTATGATATCCAACCCTCAAATCACTTCCAGTATTTTTGTTGTAAATCCTCTTTCAAGTACAAGGTATAGAGAACTGTTTATTTTTAAGTATTCATGAGGGGCTTCAATTTCCCATGCAAGTTAGAATGCACTTGATCAGGGGAAAGTACTTCACGGCAAAGCCCACTTTAAAATAAAGTTGCACATACACTTCAGTTTTTATTCAAAACATTCACCTGTGCCACTTTGAGCTCCTCAGCAATAGCTTCACATGCTTGTTCACTCATCTCTGGAGGAACTGGCTCTTTCAGAATGTCATCCATCATCTCCTCAGAACGCCGAAAATCTTCAAAATTATAATCTGGGCTTATTCGCGGCACAAGGCGAGACCTTAGCTGGTACGCTTTAGTTGGAGTGGTTATGTTCTGTTACAAAGATTACAAAGCAGTCTTTATTTCAACTGTAAAATGAAATTAAGACCTTGTCTGGTATTGTATTTCTCAATTCTATAAGCAGAATAATGAAATAAAATGCTCAAAGTGGCTAGTTCTGGACCACTACCACTTTTTCAGATTTGTCATCTGATGACAGTAGCAGTCATTCAGTTAATACTCCAGAACAAAAAGTAGCCTATTTGGTTTATCACATATGGAAAACATTCCAGAAAACTAGTTAGGCTAAGGGATCACAAAAACGACAGTCTGTACTCTTGTACAACTCAGGAGTAAGTATGTGTGGACTTAAATAAACTTATTCTCATACCTTAAGGCTTTCTCTATGTAGCTTATGTAGCTGAGAGACTTCTCGGCGCTTGTGCGCTTTGGTTGCCTCCAGAATGTTTTCAAGGTGCTGGTTTGCTTTCTGAAGGGATTGAAGCTCTGATTCCAGTTCCATCTGTTTTTTCCTGTTTAGGAAGTATTTTACTACTGTCAAAACTACTCCATAAGTATGTCTTCCTATCAGTAAGAATATGCTGCAGTATTGCCAATGAGCAAACTGCAGCTGAACTTTCACCCAAACACTGAAATGCATTATTTTGAGAAGAAAGGCATCACTGCTGTATTAAAAAGTGAAAATAACGTATAAAAAATTAAAAACCTAAGCAGCTTATTTGTGCCTGCATAATGAAGCAAGCAGATGGATAACTAAACATGTCAGAAAAAAAAAATCCATTACATGGTAAGAAATAAACTGAGAGCTCTGCAGTTCCTTTCATGAGAAAGTGATATCACCCATACCAATATGGTTTTAAGCTTTAAAAATGTTATCCAGTTATATGAGAAGTCTGAACTGGAGCTTGCCAGGATTAAAGAAAATCCTTTAAAGACTTTTTTTTTTTGAAAGTGCTGCTCTGTTAAGATTATTTTGCCCTCTAAGAGTACTTTAACTGAAATCCAACAGTTGAGCAGAAATTTAGGAATAATTTTCATCAGGTATTTTGCAGAGCTACACGCTGTTACTGTGATAGTTGCCATTACTGTCATAATGGTAGGGTCAAAGTCTATAGACAAATGGAAATATACTATTTCATCTCTTGGCAGTTTAATGCAATCATTTTCCCTCATGCTCTTGGCATCTGCAACAAAACTCAGGGAACAGAGTAGAACTTTAGTTTTGACTGCAATTGGACAGCAGAAAAATTAGCATATGTTGTTTTTGTGAGATTGCTATTTTACTCTACTTTTGTTCAATCACAGCATATAGTTACACCTGCATGTAAAATTAAGTATCCAGTTACTCTGAAACTGGAAACAAGTTTAAAATTTAGTGAAATTTAATGACTCCAGAGGCTGAAAAGCCCATATCTGTTTGACTGCACTCCACTAAGAATATGTTGGTAATTGACAATAAAATGACATACATACTACCAAGACAGCAGAACATTCACAAAATATGGAATACATAGAATAGGAATATACTTAATGGGCAGAAAAATAAAGTAATCAATATATAAAAATATAAATAGACTATTGCAACTAACAATATGGGACAACTGATGGACTGCTGAATTGCTAACCTCAGTAGATCGTAATACTATTACTTATAAAGTTCATAGGATTTGCTACGCAGAAATCTAACAATAAAAATACAGATTTGTACAATTGCCTGAATAAGCAGAAGGGATATTAAAAGCTACTTTGAAAAAATAGAAATGGGCAGGTAAAATTGTGCCTGATGCTTTTAGAATTACACTCTAATTTCACTGAAATCAATAGAAAGCAACAATGTTAGGTACAATTAAAATAAATAAAAAAAGTCAGGTTCCTTTTGTCTTCCAGGTTTCCATTACATTTGCTGGAAATGCTTTTTTTTCTTGTATCTGCAGTAACAAGACTGCAATTTTTCAGAAATGGGGTTAATCAGGTGAAGTAATGTATTATTCACATGCGTATGAACACTGAAGGTATTAGTGAGGCCATTCCCATTATCTTGTGCTGCCCTCCAGGAGAACAATGACAGTAAATTCTTTACTACTTTAATAAGAGCATAGTAGACTCTTATCTCATGTTTGGATGCCAAAGCAAATGGACATAAATGTACTACTGAGACCACGTCTTTGCTCTGATTTGAATTAAACCTTTGTTCTCATAACAAGTCTCAAGATAACAGTATTATAATCTTTGAAATTGAGGTAAAAAATTAACCAACAGGTCAGCCAGAATTTTCTGGGGTGCTTGGATTCTACATTTATGGTGACTCAAACTTGCAGACTTTATGTGATTATATTAAAAACTACTGTTGCACAAAAACAACCCCCAAAATACCCCTCTCATTCTCCCCCACCCCCATCAACTCTTGCTTCCTGTCAGTGCTTCCACCCATAATATTTCAATTACTGCAAAACATTTGCTCTACATGGAAACTAAGCCAAACTCTCCCAGTGCTGTTGAGCAGGTGACTACCAGAATTAAAGGGTATGTCAATCTCCTGCATATTGTGAAGCATTTTTTTGTATCTTACTATCAAGAGTGGCTTTGGAAAAAGACAAAGAAACCTCCAACAGTGCAGACATACGTTCAGATTTAATGATGGCTGTTCCCTAGTCTGGGAATAGCCCAGTTCACCAAGAACATACTCTGTGTGCATGCCATTATTCTTAACCTGGCCCTTTCTTACATGCAAAGAACAAACCTAGTCGGTATAATCAGGATCTGAGTCTGTCAAAAATCGATATGAACAATGGCTTAAAAACATTTAATTACAGATATTTCAGTACTGTTTTGTCTCACTTGGTTAGCTCTTTAAATTCTTCGTATTCTTGCTTTGAAGTTGCCAGTTCAGCTTGGGTCTGTAGCAAACGAGCTTTCAGCCTTTCAACAGATGCCAGAGAGTTGCCTTCCACTGACATGGTGGTGGAATATAAGCGGTGACCTAAAGAACAAACATAGACCCTCTGAAATCACAGAGCTGCTCAAATCCCAGAAGTTTTACTAAAATGAAAGCATTTGTGGGCTTTTGAACAGCATATTAGCAATTGAGATTGACAGAAATAGGTATCAGAAACAGCCCAACATGAAAACCAGTAAAATAATTAATATTACTGCAGTCTTCGTGATAAGGACGGACCACAAAATGAGATTATAGATGGCTTTCATAAGATGCAAATCCAAATTCCCTAATGCTTGAAGGCCAACATGAATACAATTAAGTAAAATTGTTTTATCAGTCTTCAGGTACCATTTTGAGGAAGGCAAAAATACATCAAGACATTTTCAACACTATGCTGCACACAACAGAAATACAATAAGCATATTTAGCTGGAAAACATTAGCACATTTTTACCTCCAGTACTTTTCTCTGTGGCTGAAGCTTCCAAAAAAGCTTTTTCTAGCTCTGCAATGGTCTGAGCATCAATTTCTTGGGCCTTTTTAACTGACTGTAAAGAACGAAGTTTTTTATTCTCCTCTCTGAGATTATGGTTCTCCATGGCGTACTTTGCAATTCGTGGGTGTTGTTCCATCTGTGGTAATCAATATTTTATTCAATAGTTTTTATTTTCCAGACAATGCTATACCTATCTAGCTGTTACTCTACTACCTTTAATAAGGATTAAACTGTAATATAAAAGGAAAAGAGGTGTTTCCCTCCAGTGGCTAAAGCTACTCATTTTTTTGGTTAATTTTCTTACTGCCTTGGAATCTACTCTCAAGACAGCGAGTTTACATCTTATGTGTTTACTCTTTTACTTGTATTAAAGCAGTAGGATGCTTTTCTTGATGCTCTGGATACCCTTTTCAGTTTCAATTTTGAACTTTGGCTTTCTTAACGCTATCCTTTCATGCCATAGTAATGTTTCTGTAGTCAATAAAGGACTGTCCTGAACTTCATTTCCTCTCCTCCTCCCTTCCCTTTGAAGCTCAATTATGAGCTACAGATTTATGCTAGTCTGCCAAAACATTTACTCCTTTTCCCTACTTGTGCTTGGAGAAAATTGTTTTCCAATTTGCCTTCTCTCTTGAGTTTCTTTGTTCTTCAAAACTGCCTCACAAATGATACCACACCTACCAGACCCCTGAATAACCCAAAGCTGTTCTTCAAACAGCTCCAGGACCACATCACCCCTTACATGTCCCATCTGGCATGTGTGTTATCCTTCAGAAACCCACTGCATTATTTGCATCCTGCTGTCTTTCCCTTTCAAGTGATGTCAGAGCTTGAAGTCTGCCATACGAATGAGGATTTGTGATTTGGAGACTTCCTTAAGTTGCTGAAAAGAGACTTGGTCCTCTGCCTAACCCAGATCAGGTGGCCTGTGGCAAGCTCCCACCATGACATCACCCTCACTAAACTCTCCTCTTATGCAAACTTAAGCTTTAAATCCAGCCATTGTCTCTTCCATAGGGAAACTCCATGCATTTGAGATGCTTCTATAAAGGAACCCACCACCCATCCTCTTTTCTGCCTGTCTTTCCTAAAAGGCCTGTATTCACCCACCACAGGACCACAACACATGAGCTACCTCACAAAACAAAGTTGTTCCAGAAAAGAAAAACCAAAGACTTTACCTGTTCTCTGAGTATCTGCACTTCTTCCCTCAAGTCACTGAGGAGATCATCTTGCTCTTTTGGCAATAAAATTCCACCAGCCTCTTTATGTAATCTCTCCAAGCGAACAATATGGTCTTCCCGGAATTTAACTATCATTTTATTGGACTGAACAAATTTTTCCTTCTTGGCACACAGTTCTTCCAGCTGAGCAACTTTTTCTAATAAATTCTTAAAGTACATATAGAGATTAGTGAAATTTTAAGGTGCACATCTAACATACATATGCACAGGCAGACAAATCATGCAAAATCTCAGTTAACAGTAATTTTGTGAATACACAGACTATCATTTGCAGCGGGTTTGTAGAGAGCGACAGCTCATGCCGAGAACCCAAATTACACAACATGTTGCAAAAATTGTACTTAGAAACTCCAATATCATCTCGTAGAGTAAGTATTCAGTTAAACAGCTAAGATGCACATCACTAGAGTGCCTGTTTCAGTTAATTTTCTTTAGAAAAATAAAAATCCATTTTGGCTGTTTCAGTACTACACTGTGACCAAAGAATAATAATATGAGAATGAATGGGAGATTTGCTTCAAAAACCATATTGTTGATCCAAACACTCAAAACCACACTCAAAATTAAGTAAAACAGAAGCCTTGTTGTTCTGTTCAATTTTTTTAAATTAGAAAACCCCAGTAAAACCTCTCACCCCCTAAAATTAAACATACTATGAAAGCTATCCTATGGTTTGTCGGAATTTGAAAGACAGAATAGAAACAGAATTATTTTGGTTGGAAAAGACTTTTATGATCATCAAGTCCAACCATTAATCCAGCACTGCCAAATCCACCACTAAACCATGTCCTTAAGTGCCACATCTACATCTCTTTAGAATACCTTCAGCGATGGCAACTCAACCACTTCCCTGGGCTGCCTGTTCCAGTGCTTGACAAGCTTTTCAGTGAAGAGTTTTTCCCTAATATCTAGACTTCTGTGAAAAAGTGGTGTAGCAGAAAACTGACTATTTCCCTTTGGGTTGTGGGGGTTTCATTCTGCTCCCCATCCCTATATCTTACAGCTCAGGGGGCTGGGTACTCCAAGAATCACTGTTCTTATTCTATTACAGACTAAGGCAAAGGCAGCATTAAGTACATCAGCCTTTCTCTCATGCTTTGTCACTATGTTTCCCCCAGATCCAGTTAAGGCTGGAGTTTCTCTAGCCCTCCTTTTGTTGCTAACATATTTATAGAAACATTTTATGGCAGTGGCCAGATTAAGTTCGATTTAGGCTTTGGCCCTGCTAGTTTTCTTGTAGTCCTCCTGAGCACTACAGATTTTATCTTAAATGTCACTTGACTAAGTTCCCTTGTTAGCAAGCCTTGTTATGTTTTGACAGAGTATTTTTATTCAAAACCAAGGAAAATCATTAAGAGAGTCAGTTTCAATATGCTCACTGGTCTCTCACCAGAAAGTACACTGAATGTACTTAGAAATATCAGTGCTTTCTTACCTTCTTTTCACCTTCTGATTTCTCCCAGAACAACATTGCTTCGAGAAAGTTGTTCATGTAATTTATGTTGTTCTTGCCTTTTTCAGCAGCATCTGTAGGAGAAGTCAAAGAAACAAATACCATATCTACTAATATACCACTCAGTCAGGTTTTTCTACATATATAACAGGACAATTGTGTAAAGAAAATTTAAATAAATTCTTTGAACAGTGTAATTCTTCCACAAAGATCATGTGGCATACCCAGAGCACACTGTTTAGACAGTAATTCCACGTCACCTGCAAGTGCTGATAAAGAACAGAGCTAATATACATAATTGTATAATTAACAAAGTTGTTCAAGCATTAAACAGACTTGCAATGAACTTTTATTAAAATAAAAGAATCAGCCTGTTCAGCTAAGCATATCTATAAAATGCAAAATCCCTCTGAAATTAATTTGATAACACTAAGCCATTATTAACATTATTAGTACAGTTTGTACATATTAGAAGTGGACTGACTGGTTTATGAGAAGGAAATTTAGGAAAATAAGCTTGAATTATGTGGACAATTAGTGGCTTAATCTGGAAGGAAAGTGTCCACACAAGGGATTAAGAGGGCTTAATAATCCATTTAGAAATTAATTCAAAATAGCATTTCTGAATATTCTAATACAGACAAGTCTACTTATTTATGGAATACTAATCACTCCAGTATCTAGGTGCATAACTACATTATTGTAATTTAATATATTTTAAAATGCCATCATGTTCCTGAAGTAGCTAGAAAGCAGATTTTATGTTTGTGTGATTGAGTATTGCAAACAATTTAAATGCACAGAACAAACACAGCTCTGATATATCAAGTTCTGCTCAAAACTCCTCCTCAGTGTTTAAGCATCATTATTCGTTCTCCCCCAGAACTCTATCATGGGTCTAAACATTTGAGCCCTCTGTCAATATTCATGTATTTATGAACCATGATTCAGGGTCCTACCTCATCACTGACTTGTTTTTACTGGTTAAACATGTGTGCTAATACAGAAGTACTTTTTCCTTAGGAAAACTCAACCCCAGATGCTTTACATTAGACAAGGCTTTCTAACTTCTGTTGTAACTTCTCTTGCTGTATCTTCTATTTCTTGGCAAGGTCAGGAAAGAGTTGACTCACAAAAACAGTAAGAGTTACAAGACAAAGTTTACCACCTTGCAATCAAACATTAGCAAGCAGCACATTTCAGTGAGAAACATACATACTAGGAAGCTCTGCTGGGATTTGTATTGCAGATAAAATGGCCCAGTGAGAAGCTTATGGAAAATTACCTAAAAGCTCTATTTCCATCTGACACTGAAATCAAACACCTACTGAAAGTAAGCATCCCTCTTAGGTTCTTCTGGAAGGGGCAAAAAAGGGAAGAGGCAGAAAAAAAATCCAGTTCCAAGCTTACAAAAAATGCAACATTGTGCCTTCCCTCTAACCTAAATGGACTTGGAATCTCATGCAAACTTTTGGTTACTTAAAGGATTAGGCAGCATATCTCTTTTGAAGTGGAAGAATATCTAGGTGTCATAATAAAACCACAGTCCAGTACCTGAACTTATGAGGAAGAAAATAAAACCACGTTAACAATTTCTGCAAGGTGTCAGATACAAGTACAGGAAATGGGATCCATAAGGAAAATGTGACCCCTGTAGGTCAGTTCCTACAAAAATATTAATTGTTCAGAAACTAAATTAAGGTCTTCAACCTTCTAGGCTACAGAAGTAGCACATTCTCTCTCCCTCACCTCCAACTCTTACCTTGTGATACAGAAATACTGCGCACAGATGGCACTGAAGTAAGCTGAGCAAGCTGCTCTTTCAACTTCTTGACCTCAGCTTGCAGCTGGCTCACATTTCCTTGTGTGTCTTCATTTACTACAGCCTTTTATAAATAGGAGAAAATTAGGAAAAGGTATAAACAAAAATCTTGCATCGTAAGAGAAAACTCAAAGAATGCAAACCAGTAAAATTACTGAGAACTCTTTCCATCTTAGGAAAGGAAGGACTCATGGGAAAAGCAGAATTCCATTCGCTGAGAAACCAGCGAGTTGCACTTCAGATGGAATTAGAGGTTAAAAAATGCAATGTTTTCTGCAGAATTTTGTCTGGACCTTTTTCACCAACAAAGCAATATACATCAGAGACAGTTTCAGCTAAATGCAACATGCTTTTAAAAACCCCCTCATGAGAAATTACATTTTGGGCACTAGGATTTATATAGAACTAGTTAACAGAAATAACATGAAATCAGGAACTTTTATGACAGTTTAAATTTTTAGTAAAGATTTACTTTTTACTTTCCTAATGAAGTGCTCTGAGAACAAGCAATGAATGCATGCTATTAACTCTTACCTTGTTTTTAATCAACTTTGCTCGCTGCGCAAAATTAAGAGTGGACAGTGTTTCACCAAAACACTTGGATCCTGGGTGAACATTTGCGATTATACAGGTTTTTGCATTACCACCAAGAGAATCCTATTTAAAAACATGGAAGTTAGTTTTATTTGCATGTTTTTGCTGACAATAGGAAGCCATCACCTAAAAGATACTGTGTATCATTTTGAACAAATTGCAGAAAGAATTTTGTTTAACAAAAATCCACACAGAAGGTAAGTTTCTTAAATTTTATTTCAAATGTGGGTATAAAAGATGTGACTGTAAATAAAGACACTATTTAGGGCTTCAAAACCCTGACTATATTACTGAACAATGTGAGATGCTCTCTTCACCTGAACAGCAAAAAGAGGAAACAATGCTAAACAAAAAATAATTTTGGTAATTAGCAGATTAGTGTTCACACTACTTTCAACATCATCTGTTGATTCTTCCAACCTATCTTCCTTCTGGTTGCAACTGTCAAACGAACAAAATCACAAACCAACAGATTCTTGACCAAGGATATAAAAGGATCATCTCCCTTTTACATGCATATCTTCAGCTATTTCTGTGCTGTTACATAAATAGCTCTCAAATTTCAGGAGAAGGCAGCAGTAATACCTAAAGACTGAAAGTCTGGTACTACGAAACAGTCCACAAGCATCAATGGCATTCTCTCTCTCTCTAGTAGTGAAAGTCATGTTTGTGGACTTCTTTGCAGTACAGACACCTCAAAAAATAACCATTTAAAGTAACAGCTCACAAAGTTGTAATTCTCTTCCAATTTCTATGTATTTTGGGTTGCATTGGAAGAACAAAATTCTTCAGAGTCTCATCCATCTACATAGAACTGGGATGGAACATTGAGAAATTTTGCTGTGATCACAATACTGTGTTGTAATACAAATACTGTATTGTGTACAAATACTATTTTATAATACAAAAATATACTACAGGTGTTCTTGTACTCTTCACAGAATTTTGGTCAGTGCTAATATTCAACAAATCTTTGACTGCTTCTGTCTTTGTTTTCTGTTCATTTTGAAAAGAGCCTATAAGCTCTCAGGTAGGAGACTGTAAACTTATCTAATCCTTAACATCAGACCAACACTAAGGACACATAAACTAATTCTGGAAAGTCAAATGTTTCAACACATCTCTAAATATTACACTTTGATACACATTATTTCCCAAATTATAAGGGTTAAAATGTGTGCTTTTTTAAATTAAAACTTCCAAATATGTAGTAGGAGCTTATGAAAATAAATAGATTTGTCTTTAGTCAACAGCAATAGATTGATTAAAAACCTATTGAGGTTAAAAAGATACTTTTCAATCTTTCTTCCACTTGCCTAATATTGAAAGAACTCTAATGCACTGGAGTTCAGCTTTTATAGTGAAAAAGCCCAACCAAACATTTTTTCCTACATCCCAGGTAGCAGATAAAATCCAGAGGATATACATTACCCGTAGCAGAAAAGTGAGCTTGGAATCCCGGTAACAAATGTGTCTCTGTTTGCCATTGCCCACATCAACAAGTGCTGTGATTACTTGGCCCAGGCAGCTTAGTGATCGATTTATGTTACCTGCTTCCTAAAAAAGAGGAGGGAAAAAAAGTGAACGGATTTGGTGGATGGAACAGGGCACTGCATCTGAAAGGAGAAAGATGCCACAGATACTACAGAACTAACCTTTAACCTCAGTCCTTCTGTATGGGTGTCCTTCTGTCTCTCAGATCCTGCCAAGTCTACCAGGTTGAGCAGGGAAGACCGAATGTTAACAACCTCGTTGTTTTTCTCCATGGATTCCACTGTGATAGTGAAAACTGCATGTGATCTGGAGGATTCTCTGTTCATTGAGGTTGATGCTACACGACGGTTTCTCCAGCCCGTAGTTAATACCTAAGCATGAAAAAGACATCACAATTTCAACTGTGTCAGACTGTGCTTTACATACAGCTGACATAAGCAGCTGTAGGCACCATTCCATGCAACAGCTTTTAAAAATCTCAAGGATAAGAACTTTTTTTACTGTTTTCCAATAGAAGTATTTTAAAAGTGAAAAAGATATGGCTACAGTCAATGTTGGTAGCAGAACTTGTTATAATATTCATTTCTTTGCTCCAAAAGTGCCATTGCTGTTTGAAAGCATAACATACTCCATGTTAGTGTATGTTAGCAGTACACACACACACACACACACACAAAAAACCCTCAAGTCATACAAGTACTATGTGTATGTGTATCATTCATGGAGAAATAAACCTGACAATTCTGGAACACATGGTGCCCACTCAGCAGGAAATGTAGTTTTCTGTTGGTATTTCAGAGATGTGTCGGGCAAGCATTAGGGAATGATTTCTGTAATTGCCATTTAGGTATTCCAAACTCCAGAACTTTTTTTTGAGTTCTTACAGGTATGTGATAGTCAGGAAGCATTGCCTTAAACTTTTTTACACTGTGTTTTGAAGATAGAGGGAGAAGGCATCACATACAAAAAATGGGCAAAAAAATGTGCTTTAATCCAAGAGGAATATTTACCAAATAGGCTATAAGATGCATAGTCCAAACATTAGAAGTGCCAAAAAATACCTGGTATGCTTCAGCAGCAGATGACAACACCTGTTCAACAGCACCATCAACAAAGACTCCCTTCTTGATGTGTTCTCTGAGAAAGAGTCCAGCTGAAGCAGAATCTAGCAAGTCAAATATCTGTTCATTGTAGATTTCAATAAATGAGCATTTGCAGAGAAAACTCTTTCCACTGCCAGCCTGAAAAACACAGTAATTTACACTATAAACAGTTTGGTTTTATTAAGTCTGTCATTGTATGGCAGCAAGTCTCTTTTCACACATACCTAAAGATATTAGATTGCATATATATTCTGCATACTATACATTTCTGATGCCCAGGTGACAACCAACATCCAGCAACCTAGATGCATTTTTAGACTCAAAATGTAAGCACACTGGTGTCTGAAGAAACAGTTAGTATAATTTGGTAGAGTACTAGATGCAAGCATTTCTCATTAATAAATTTGATGCAAAATGACAATAATCTTGGTAACTTAATGGCTGCACACCCAGTTTACCAACCTTAGCTAATCTTTACTGTGGGACATTACTTTCACTGCAATGGTAATTATAAAATAAATGTACCTTTTCCTTTTCCCGCTCAATTAGGAAAAATAAGTATTCAAAGCTCCGTGGAATTACACCTCTCAGACTGTGAGTGAAATTATCAGAATCAGATGGTCCTAAAGAGATTTTTTAATTAAAAAAAAAAAAACTTAATTAGTACTACTCAGGATTAGCAGTTGACGTGAGGAATACATCTCAAGACAAAAAAAAAAAAATTAAAGAAACCGCTGAAAGATTAATCTCTCATGCACTTACCCATCATAGTAAAGGTTTTTCCTGACCCAGTCTGGCCACTAACAAAAAGAAAAAAAAGTGAGATTAAACTTTATTCTGGCTCTGAATTTTTCATTAATCTGCATCTCTTAAGGAGAAGTCAAAGCTTAAAACAAACAAACAAAAATTTTTCAAAACTGAAGATAAGGAGATAGGAGCAAGCTGAGAAATCAGTCAGCTAGAAAGGTATAAAAATAGAACAGCAAATTTTACCAAGAAATCCCATTAGATAAATCCCCTTTTGTCACCCCTACCACCCACCACTTTCTTCCTCATTTCTGTTGGAAAGGGAAGTTAGCATTAAAATGAAGGCTTTCAAATATATACATAACACTAATTTTTGGATCAATCTTTTGAGTTTTATGTCACTCGGTAGTGCACATAAGGATATATTTGACGTAAAAGTATTTTTTTTTTTACAGTTTTTTATTCTAATGTAGTTATTAATCATGCTAGAGAAACTTCAGGGCAATTTAATTTTATTTTTCCACATTTGTATGTTGTAACAAAGTGGACTTCATAGTTTTGCAAAAGCTGTGCTACACTAAAAAACCCCAGTAAGGTTTTGATTAGATTAGCCCTTTAAGTCAGCATTTTCTGACCAAAGTGCTTCCTCAGTTTTCAAAATTAAAAAATATTAAGTTAATATAATGATATTCATACTACTAGTCATGGATATATTTCTACCTTGAAAATATTCTAAAAGTTAAACTTATCATTCATGAGTTTTCCCACAGGCAGCTAAGAGTCACTGAAGAGTTGAGTTAGCCAAATATCAAGTTAAAGCAATTTTCAACCCATTTTACTATGGACATACTGAAAACAACTAGCTTTCTCTCTAACAGTACAATGAAACTCCTACTTTTTAAGCAAATAATAGTAAGATTGAAATGAGTTCACATATGCATTATTAAAAGCATGAGACCTACATGTAGATTCCTCCAAAAGAGGAGCAAGGAGTACCATCCAATATTGCAAGGATATTCCTTATGCTGTGCTGCAGTAAGGAAGCACTTTTAAAGTTTACTGTAACATTAGGCAGGCTCTGGCTCTTAAAAACACAACTGCTTATTAACACAATCTCCTTAAATGTTGCCATTGCTATGAAATTACTTACTATGCAAAGATGGTTCCATTGTAGCCATTCATACAAGATTCAACAATGTTTTTAGCCACACTTGAGAACACAGACTCCTGGGAACAAGGGAAAGAGAAGGCACTTGGTACCACCTGGTTAAGTATCTTTTATATCAGTGTTTCCTATGCCATAATTTTATAGTGTATATAAATAGATGCATTCCTTAAGGTTAGACATGTACCATGACTCCTGGAATTCTCACAGCAAAACAATACATCCTAAGTTTTTGTGACATAAATCACTCTCTCTGAAAAAAGCCTGTATTCCTTGATAGACTCAAAGAAAAATAATAAAATTCAGCATCATAGTAACATCTCCCAAATATATAATATTAATTTTGATCCAGTGGTTTTGATTATGTTACGCAGTTGATACCATCAGTAGGTCAGATGCCTGTGACACTTACCAAATCTAGTTAGCTATCAACATTTGCCACTGGACAATGCACATTCAACAGACCTGCACAACTTAAGTCTCATCTATTTTCACATTTTCCTCTTAGATCTGCAAGATGAGCCTAGCTAGAAATAGCCCACAGCAGGTGAGGTTTTTCGGAGGTTTTGTCTTTTTTTTTTAACAGAAATTAAATTGAATTGAAGTCTTAGCAGAATTAAAATTATGTTCAGAATGTCAAACACAATACTACAGAAATTAAATTGAAGGATTTTATTTCCAGTATCACTTGCCCCAGATGAGCACTGCATCCACTTAAAAGGCAAAAGTATAACAAGGAAATACAGTAAACAGAATATAAACTCTTAAGTTTCTTAAATACAAATGTGCAGGGCCAGGAGTTGAACTTTGTGACCCTTGTGAGTCCCTTCCAACTCAGCATATTCTGTGAAATCACATCTTAATATCAGCTACTGACTGCCAGTTATTTTTATGTTTGTCTCAACAGGCAGATTTATTTTCTGTCTATGGTGTATATAATGTTTACAAACAAAAACTTCAATTTTAATTCAAACTCCAATTAAAGAAATTAACAGCTAAAAAAAATTACATCAAAACTGTTAGAGAGCAGAATTCCATGCAGCCTTTCTGTACTATAACTATGTCCTTCCAGTCTGACCACTGCAAAAAATTAGACCTAAAGCACCACACCTTTAGAAAAGCTTAGCATTGCAGTTGCCAAAACTTGGGGAAAAATTGCAGTAGTTATGAGATTCTGGAAATGATTACCTGTGTTGTTTCCATATTTGCAACATAATCAAAAGTGAAGATCTTTGGCTCAGGCTTGGAATGCAGGCGGATGGTGTTTGATGAAAGAACAGACAAACACAGGCCTTGGTCTCCATCGGTAAATGCAGGTCTGTCTGAAGGGGGACGTACCCTCACAAAAACTTTGATAGCATCACCTTCAACACTAAACAGATATTTATGCATTAGATTACTATCAACTAGATCTAGCAGCTGTCTGATAAAATTAAATCACAACAATCAGATTAAGCATGTGAAGTCTTAGAAAAGTCTGTCCTGAAACCATACTACTTGTACATGAACATCAATTCACTACAAGACTTGTTAAAGGTAAAAATGTGGCAGATTTAAAAAGCAAAGAACATGCAGTTACATGCAATTTATTGCTGTGGCACCTAACTTTAGCTCTAAAAGAACACATTGCACAGTAAACTTGAGATGCCCTTCTTGCTCCTGGAAGTTTTAGTGGACAAATGAAGCAGACAATGCTAGAGTCCAGCAAAAAAGCTGTTAGTGTTTTTCTTTGGTGCTCACAAGAAGGGAAAGAAGAATCAATTCTTGATCAATGAATCAAATAAAGCATAGCAAGTGCCTGCGTCTAAAACATCCCAAACCAATTTAATCACATTTATCAGCTTTAATAAGTAACTGTACATGACTTACATTAAGACTCTGAGGAGTTCTGCCATAAATACCAATACACCCATAAAATATTAAATAATTAAATTCTTAAATGAAGTGGTAGCAAGCTTGGATTTACTTTACTTCATTCTTTTCCAGAAGTTTTAGCAGGAGGGTGTTATAACTGCTATTTTTACTTTTGGTATACAAGAGCAAGGAAGAGAACAGTTTTAAAAGTAGAGAAGGGTCTCCATGAATGAAATGTGCAGTTGGATAGTGGCAGAGGAAAGGGCTAAGAACACAGGCAGCAGCTGAGAAAGGGAAGATGTTATACTGGATTTAAGATACACCAAATTAATTTGCTGAACGTGCTTTTGTTGTGTTAACACTATTCTGAGTTGTGGCACAGTTTCCACTTGGAGGAGGACTTTTTAGTTTTTCTTTTAGCTTAGGGCTTCCTCACAGGATTGAAGTTCCTAGTGGAATATTTCTTCAGATAAACTCTAGAGGCCAGCTGCAGAATTACTGGACAAATGAAAATTTATTGCATGGCAGCATTCCAAGAGGAACCCAACATGTCAGCACAACAATTTTATTATGAGAACATTTTTTTTAAACCTGTAAGGATGTTAGGAGAGAAAGGCAGCAATCTTAGGCAGGAAAAGATTGATAGAAAAACTATTTTACAAAGTTATGCTAGGTTTTATTTGCACTTTCTGTGCCACGTGATTGATAATATATGGGAACTAGCCAATATTATTTTACCTAGGTGAATTCAACAAAGATATTGAAGAGTCACGCAAATCTCCTATAAAAGAAAAGGGAGACACACACAAATTAAAATAAAATTACTGCTCGAAACCCCCCACCTAAATACAAAATAATGTAAGCAGTACAGAGGGAAATAAATGGAGAGCCTTATAAATATCTGTTTTGTGCATGAACCAGAACTGCATGAATATATTTGGCAATTATCTTCTTTTGGCAGAAAGATTTCAGTTTGTTATAGACGTAGAGAAAGCTCCAGTCCTGTAATGTGAACATGCACACACTTGTCAAAGTGTGTGCAATGAGTAGGCTCCTAAGTTAACGTATATAAGGTTTTGCAAGTGTTTTGGAGAATTAGGAACTTAAATGTTGATAGTATTATATATTCTATTATACTTTTAAAACGGAAAACTTAATGCAGATAAACCATTACAGCATGACTTTCCTGATGTGACTGCAGAACCTCACTGTCCTAAACCAGCACAACTGGTTTAAGCTGTATTACCTTTACTTCCGTGAAGTAATATTGATCACCCTGTAATGCATAAAGGTGTCCTGTACATATCTGGAGCACAAGTCTTACGAGGAGCAGCTGAGGGAGCTGGGGTTGTTCAGCCTGGAGAAAAGGAGGCTCTGGGGAGACCTTAGCACTCTATGACTGCCCAGAAGGAGTTTGTAGTCAGGTTGGGGTCAGTCTCTTCTCCCAGGTAACAGGACAAGAGAACATAGCCTCAAGCTGTGCCAGGGAAGGTTCAGGTTGGACATCAGGAGGAATGTGCTCACTGGAAGGATGAACAGACTTTGGAATGGGCTGCCCAGGGAGGTGTTGGAGTCACCATGCCGGGAAGTGTTTGGAGTGGCACTCAGTGCCATGGTCTGGTTGACAAGGTGTTGATCAGCCTGGACTCCATGATCTCAGAGGTCTTTTCCAACCTCACTGATTCTGTGATATGAGCCTCATCTTGCACAGCTTCAGATTTCAAGGAGATGGCACATATTACCCCATAGGTAGATAAAGTGACTTATTTTTTACATAAGGGTGAATCTGATATGAAGGTACATAATATAGTCAAAACATTAACTAAGTACCAAAATTGCATTTAGAAAATAAGCAAAATAACAATGAAAGATAATGCCTCAAAATATTCCAATAATAAAGTATTTATAAAATCTTTAAAAGCACACAGGGGTTTTTGTAGGTGGATCACCTTTAAAAGCAGAATGAACAATGATGTGCAAAGGTGCTAACCTTCTCTTTGACATTCATACTACCTAAATATCCTGCTGCTGCGTGAGCTTTTTGCGTGCTGTTTTGACTTACCCAACATCTGAGAAATGTTAGCTTCTAATTCAGTAATTTATTCTTCAATTGCAAAAGTTATCAACTAAAGGAGTGCATTTTAAAACTGAAATCAGACCGATAGGTACTTGCACAGCCCTGAGAATAGCCTGAAGTTGTGCCAGGGGAGGTTTAGGTTGGATATTAGGAAGAGGTTCCTCACCCAGAGAGTGGCTGGGCACTGGAACAGGCTCCCCAGGGAAGTGGTCACAACACCGAGCCTGACAGAGTTCAAGAAGCGTTGTCAAGAAGACAATGCTCTCGGGCATATGGTGTGACTCTTGGGGATGGTGCTGTGCAGGGCCAGGAGTGGGACTCGATGATCCTTGTGGGTCCCTTCGGACTCAGCTTATTCTGCGATTCTGGGAAAGGGCCGGCTCTCGGGTACCCCGACACCACCGGGGGCAGCGCTCAGCCCCACGGGCACCGCAGGGCGGAACCCCCAGGGCATCAGCCGCCCGTGGGACACCGAGCCCTCCCCGGTCGCACCTGGCCCCGTTGGTTCTCACACGCGGGTGATGCCCCGCCAGGGGACGGGGCGAGGCGGCCCCCCGGGCAAAGCCGTCCCCCGGGCAGAGCCGTCCCTCGGTCCCCGAGCCGCGCCGGTCCCCCTCTGCTCCCCGAACGGCGGGCACATCCCCGAGCCCCTTCCCGGCCGCCCCCACTCACCTC